>APFE030573592.1:165534-177115 GCA_000404065.3 Pinus taeda | reverse complement strand
AATAAATATAATTTTAATTTAAAAAACAATATTATTTTAGCCATTAATATTAATACATTTAAAATGTTAAATTTGAAATAATCCTAAATGTATATTTTCGCCATACTAGTCTGTAGATAGAACACAATTAGATCACGAAAATCCTAAATAAGTCTCTCCTATTTTCTCAACTTGAGTTGATATGTTTTCTACCTTAAGCAAAACCTAAATATGTCCTATGTTTTCTCAACTTGAAGTGTTATGTTTTCAAGGTCGTTTGGAGAACAGGACGCTTAATAATCTATTTTGTTTAGGGGTCAAAATTTTTCCAAACTACATTTAAAGTTGAATTATTTTTCTTCTTTTAAAGATATTCCTCTTAAATTTTTAATATAAATAAATTTACTAATCAATCTCAAAACGGATACCAAAATAATGTTTCTCCTATTTTCTCCTTCCAGTTCAGGTTACAAAACTAGGAACAACTGTGTCAACCTCTCTGCACCCAATTAAAAAATTAGTTTTAAGCTCATTTATATTATTACAATTGACTGGATTGCTCATCAAAGGTTGTTGATTGTAAGTAAATCGACCTTGAGCGCCATTATATGGTTCTAAGGGTTTTTTTTTTCTCCAATTTAAATTAATTAATAAACTTTCTGGTTGTAAGTTGTTGCAACAGACTAATTATCCATTAGAAGAGTCGCTGTATGGTTCCAACAGACTAAGTATTCATTAGAAGAGTCGCTGTATGGTTGCAACAGACTAAGTATTCATTAGAAGAGGCGCTGTCGCTGTCACATACAGCTACACCAAGCTAGAATTTTGTTTTGTCTCGGAAGGTGCGGATGTGACAGACCCTGAACTTGATTATTTTAAAGGAATCGACCTTTAATCATTCAACGCGTAAAATATTCGAACCTTATCAACATACACGCTGGATCCAATCTTCTGCGGGGCCTCTTCTATGAAGCATCCTTGGTCATGCTCCCACCGCTTGTATCCCGCATTCAGAGGAAAGCACGGTCAGAATAAGTAAACTGGTTTGGTTGGACGTGCTTTACGCAGGGTATTGGATTCGGTTGTTTGACGTTGAAGGTTACACTCTGAATCTCATCCACCTCTGGCTGATATCGGGTTTGGTTGCTTGACGTTGAAGGTTGCACAGTGAATCTCATCCACCCCGGGGTGCAATACAATGGGTATCCATGTTCAATTTCGGAATCTGTCCTCATGCTTTGCAAGAGCAAGCTCGGCGTCAGGGAAGACCGAGGACTCATCAGCCATGAGGGATTCAAACGATATCATGATGAAATCTCAGGGCAATCTTGCAGCGGCATCCCAAGGGAGTCGCCTTATCTCGCCGGTCAGCTCACAATCTGAATACAGTATAAGGTCTTCGACAAGCCTGCAATCAGAATTTAATATTTCTTCTCAGCTAAGCATTCAATCACAGCCGAGTGCTTGTTCACATAGCAGCCTAGCTTCAATCCCCTCTCTTGAGATCAGAGATTATGAGTCTCTGGGGACCAACGACCGCGGCACCGTTTGTCGATGTGTAGCTACACTGAGAGGCCATGATGGGTGCGTTTTTTCCCTAGCAATTGAGGGCGACCTCCTTTACAGCGGGTCCTCCGGTAATGATATTCGAGTATGGAGACATCCCGAGCTCAATGAGCACTGCAAGTTTGGCCACGGGGAAGGGGCTGTTAAGTGTATTCTGGTTTCTGGTGATAGGATATACAGCGCACATCAAGATCACAGAATCAGAGTTTGGAAACGCGATGAGAATATGCAGCCGTCCAGACACAAGCTGGTGGCTACCATGCCGACACTCAAAGATTATGCAATGAACGCCCTAATGTCTAACAAGTATGTTCAAGTGCGCAGGCACAAGAAAGCTCTCTGGATCGAACATGTGGACACCATATCGGCTCTGTCAGTTGATAAAAAGGGATTTTTGTACTCTGCTTCTTGGGACAGGACGGTAAAGATCTGGAGGCCATCCGATTTGAGGTGTGTTGAGTCTTTCCGTGCACATGACGATGCCATCAATGCGCTTGTGGTTTCGCCAGACGGTTTTGTTTACACGGGATCTGCTGATTCCAGAATCAAAATCTGGGCAAAGGCCTCAGGCGAGAGAAAACATTCTCTGCTTGCTACACTGGAGAGGCACAAATCTGCCATCAATGCATTGGCTCTGAGCCCCAACGGCTCCATTCTCTACTCTGGAGCTTGTGATCGGTCCATAATTGTTTGGGAAAGGGAGGCGAGCGGGCGACACATGGCCGTGTCAGGCGCCTTGAGAGGCCACAAGCGTGCAATTCTATGCTTGGCGAGTGTTGCAGAATTTTTATGCAGTGGATCGGCGGATAATACTATTAGAATGTGGAAAAGGGGAGAAGGAAACACGCATTACTGTTTGGCGGTTTTAGAAGGTCACAGAGGACCTGTTAAGTCCATCGCAGTGTCTTTAGACACTGTGAGGGGATGCTACGTCTACAGCGGAAGCCTGGATCATGACATTAAGGTTTGGCGGGTTAGTTCAAATAAAAGCAGTTCCGACGATCATGCCGAGGGTGCCAACCATAACAATCGCTTGAAAACCATACACTCCCTTGAGGAAAGCGTTTTTCTTTCAAGGCAAATTTTTGGTATTTCATGAAACTGATGTAGCCATCTACGTGTCAACTAACTACAATATGCCTGTTGTTTTCCATCAGAGATAATATATGCAAATTCAAGAATAACCAACAGAAAAATATCAGACTTATTTTTGGCTCAGACTTGTGAAATCTGCTTCATGATGTATCAGATATATTTTTACCCAGATTTATGAACTCTATATTGAGGAGTAAAGTATCCTAAAATTTTCGAGGCAAACGGGTTCTTTGATAATTTAGGTTAATTCATTTTTATAGGATTGTTGTTTTTTTTCCCAAAAAGGATGTTGGGCTTATTTAGATAACGGGCGAATTTTCGATGTATTTATTAGAAATAATCTGATAGTCGGAAATTGATCGTGAGGAAAGCCTGCTTTCATGTCATATAAAAGCATTACAATTTAATATCCGCAGAAAAAGTTGGGTATCTCAGGATTGCTTCCGACGTTACCGCTGGTCGTTGGTAACTGCGGCTCAGCCATGTATTTGACGGCTGAAAATAATTAACCTATCCATAAGCAATAAATATATATCCTTACCTGGCGCATATACAACACCCGGCCCATTTACGGCCCATTGTTGCGTATTTAACCATTGCAATCATGTCATAAAAAACCATTAAAAGTTAATGTGTGCAACAAAATGTAGAGTATGTCATGATTACTTCCAAAGATACCGCTGCTTGTAGCGCAGTCTAGAAAATGCGGTTTACCCTTTTACGTTTCCTGATAAAATTGCAGCTTGTGGCACTAAAAAATACTAGATACATCTAGTTCCACATTGAGGAAGTCTGGCATCAAAGTAGATGTTTTTTGAGATGAGATTTGAGTGGTTTATGTTACTGTACGGGATGTATGGTAACTATGGCTAGATTTAGTTGTAGTTTAACGAGGTTTTAAATTTGGTGGAAAATTATGGAATTTAGGTATAATTTTGATAAATTTTTATTGGATATTTTGTAAATCTAGGTTACTGTTGAAGCTTGGGGATTTTGGATGACTTGCTAGTTTTTGATGGTGCTAAATGGATTTTCACTATAAAATATAACAGCTTGGGGATTTTGTGTGACTCATAGGTTTTTGATGGTGCTAAATAGATTTCCACTATCCATTTTTTTTTTAAATTACTTGATTCCTACCATTTGACTCATGGGTTTTGATGGTGCTAAATGGATTTCCACTATCCATTTTTTTTAAATTGCTTGATTCCTACCATTTTTAACACTCCAGCAAATTTGCCGCCTCATTAGACAACTCCATGTTGATTTATAGCATTTGTTGTTTGTGTTTAAGAACATGTTAGAGAGATACAGTGAAAAGGTAAAAGTTCAAAGTATTGAAATTTGATCGTCCAAATTTGATCATATACTCCTTTGAGAAAAGCCTCGTTCGGGATGCTACGACTATCTGTAAGTACACTTTGGAAACAGCAGAACTTGATCACATACTCCCTTCAACTCTTGAGGAAACCCTTGTTCCTGATGCTACTGTTGTCTATAATACATGCAGTTTAGGAAGAAGTAAGCTAATGAGTCGACGAAACACCCTTCGAGTTGTGCAGCCCCTCACCGTTGACGAGGCCCTTCCAGCGACCAAGTCCCATCCCTCCCCAATGTTAACAACTCGCAAGTCCATCCAAAACGTTCATGTTAATGGCTCCATTTCCAACATCTGTTTCCTCGCTCGTCATCTGAACACTCCGTTGGTAGAGCTCCTCTTTCCAGACGAGCTCACCAGACGACACGATGGGTCAACTAACTCACGCAACCACACAACCTTAATTCCCACCTTCGTTAATTTGAATTCCATTCGATTCAGGATCATTTTAAAGCCTCTGCACCCTCAGACAGAGAAAATTGAAACTACCAACCCCAATCCAAATAGGAAACGGGCTTGGGAGTACCTGGGATCGGGGTTGGTGGTATCTCCTTCCCCCCACTGGTTCAAAAGAGGAAATGTCGCCAATTGTAGATTCCATGTATCGTTAATAAGCATGCACCCTCAGACGAAGAAAATTGAAACTGCCTGTGTTGATCGAATTGCAAATATTGGTCCAATGTTCAACCCAAATGGAGCTTAAATTTAGTAAAGAACATGCAAAAATCACAACAAACGTTTATACCTAGACGTCACTCATATTGTAAGTTCAAAATAGGAAATATTAAAACCTACGCAAATTCCAGGTCTGCTTAATAAACATAATGTTTGTGTTTCTGTTGTTTTCGATGGTGTTGGTCAAAATCAATTTTTAAAAACCATCATCCTCCACATTACTAAGACCCAATTTGTAAAACCTAGAATCATCCACATTACTAAAACCCAATTTATTGAAAACTATTATATGAAAGAAATGTTGATCTGGGTTGCACACAACTCATTGTTGCTTGTCAAGGTTAGGAAAGCACTAAAATTGATTGCAAAAAAAACCCCAGGTCAACCGTTGCATTAAATCACTGGTCAACCATTGCGGAAACACGCTTGTTAACCTTGGTTAACCATTGTGGAAACTCGTTGGTTAACTATTGCAGTGCCTCATTGTTTCACCGTTGCGGAAACTCATTGGTTGACCATTGAGGAAAATCGTTGGTTTACCATTGTGGCAACACATTGGTTTACAGTTGGGAGTCCTTACAGTGGTGGCAACTCGCTGGGTCACTATTGCAGCACATTCTAGTTTACAGTTGTAGCAACTCATTGGGTCAGAAAATGGTAAAGCAAGTCAAATGGGAAACAATCATTGCCAGGCTTCTAGTGCAAGACCCTTAAAAGAACATCATATTTTCTAGAACAAATTTAGATTGGTCTGAAGTACATGGAAAACACATGGAGATTTATTGGATTGCAAAAATCCCTTCAACTAGAATTGGAGACTTTATTAGAGGAGAGGAATGAACCCACATGCTCCATGTTCTTTCACCCGGGTACAAAATAAATGCGAGGCTCAAGGTCTATTGCTTCCTTGATATATGAAATGTAAGTTTTTTAGAGATGCATTGTTTAGATGTTGGTATTAATAGTGCTCGATCATTTTTCATGGATTCATATGTATTGACTTTTCAAATATTTTTATGTAACTATGCTTTTTCATATGGCCCAGAGGATAGAAAATGACAAGATGAAATGAAGCAAAGATCCTCATTTGTGAAAAAGAAGGGTTGCTAATGCCATTTCATTGTAAATGTTATGGTTCAAAATCCTAAGACAACGATAATAAAATATTGCATGTATGAGCATGTGGATAGCCAAAGATGGCCTTGTCATGGCCAACAGGACACTTCAGTTCATGCTAGGTCCCTGCATCAACCAAATTTATCAAGGGACATGGTTTCCTAGTTGTTTATTCTTGGAAGCGCCAGTTGACTCGGTTTTCAAAATGCATGTTAAAAAATATGTTGACATGGATGCTGCAACTCGAAATAGGGATTTCTTTTTATGTAGGAAAGATGTTGTTAACATCTATAATCGTCTAATGAAAGGAAATTGTCAGTTGCATACGAAGGATGAAATGAGTGTGAACCTTTGATATAGAAAACACCCAGATGATTTTTTCTTTTATCAAAAGCCCAATGGTGGAGAGATCCCTTTTATAGTTGGAATTCAGATGAAGTGGATGTTGGAGACCATGGTGAAGCTATTGAATAATAGCCTAATAGCCATGTATTCAACATTCAACATGAATAAATATGGTTGAGTGTATTAAGAATTATTGATCTAGTACAATAATTGGACTAGTAATGATTAATGAGCTGAAGTTGACTTAAACTTTTTTTTTTTTAATGTGATAGTATCAGTGGTACACACTTGTGGTGTTTGATGAGAAACAAAGTGGGGTTCTAGTTGCATGGGTGGTGGTATCACGTAATACATCACAGGACATTTCACTATGGTTGGAGAACCTCATGCATAGGTATCACCAAGTTGATCATAGTTGGAAAGTTAATGCCTTCATGGTTGATAATGCATTAGCTGAAATCCGTGCTTTAAGGTAACTTCAATCTTCTTATTTTACAGTACAACTTGTATTTATTACAAAAATAACATTTTTGAAATGAATTGAATGTGATAGGAAAATCACAAGGTGCAATGTTATCTTGTGTGTTTGGCACGTATGTTGAGCATGGCTAAAAAATGTGAATTGATTGGCCAGTATTCCAGAAATACAAAAATAGATGTTTAGTGATTTGGGTTTAATTATAAATTATTGTTCCAGTGTTGAAGTGAGAAATGAAATTAATGCTTTATTCAACAAATTTGTTAATGAGGAGAAGTTCCTAGACTATTTCCACAAGAATTGGGTTGTTGGTGACAAACTCTTTCTTACATTTCTCCTTTTGGTTTTCATACAGATGAAATATCTTCACTAATCAAACTTTTATGCAATTAGGGATGTGGGTAAAATGTTGTTGGGATTTTCCTCATGCAAATTAGGAGACAAACAATGTTGTGGAGTCATATCACTGTTACCTAAAAACAAACTTTTTATCTGATAGGAGAAAAAAATGTTCTCGTAGGATGGATTGGTTGATATATGTTATTATAACAAATGTTGAACCCTGTTATTGGTTTAAGGAAATTCTAAAAAAGTGATCATTTTTGAATAATTACAGGAAAGAGAAACAATTTCAATCATGAATGGAAAAAGAAAAAAGAATTCTAGATAGTGATTGTAGCCCTCATGAGCAAATGTCTCATAATTTTTGTGTGAGGAGTGTTGGGCGTGGAATCCCCCAATGCATGTTTTGGGACTTAAAGCCCAAGTTTTGACTAAGTCCATTGTAAAGACTCTGCGAATTGTAGGTGCGGAGCACAAAGTCGTAATAGAGTCATAGGGTTGTTCGCCCTTGTTTTTGTAATGTAATGTCGGATTGAAAGATCTACCCATGGTCCGCAAACCATGGAATTATATATATAGAGTGAGGCTCTAAGTGTAGAAAAAGAGGAATGGGAAATGAAACATGAATGAATCTAGGGAATTGATGAAGTATTGAGTGTACAATTGTGTCTTTGGGTCGTAGAGTAGGATAAGGCTCTGCAACTGAGTGCGCAGAGGCCTAGTAGTCCGCAACTGAGTGCGCGGACCCCTGCAGCTGACTACGCAAGGCAGGTCAAGTCTGTAACTATTAGAAGAATTAATAGCAGAGAAGTTTTACTATTTTTCTGTGTATCTTTTCCTGTTTTATGCATTGAACTATATTGGGTCTGAATTACAAGGATACTGTTTATTTTTTGCGCGAATTCATATGAATGTGTTGAATAAATAATATAATATAAGGCATTTGGTTACGCGAAGATAGCTAAATGTTATAAGAAGATAAGGAATATCTCAGGTGTGACTTAGGGAAATAGTGCAGATAGCTACTCCAATAGCGCGAAAGCCCTCAGCCACTAGTTAGGGTTGCGCTAAAGTGGATATATTAGGGCGTGAAGGCCTCGCAGGTCAGGGAAGTGCACGAACTAACCTGTGCGAAGGGATTCACAGTTGGACCAAATCAACCCCTCAGACATCTCAAGGGTGCGGAAACTTGGTTCCACCTCCACCCCATACTACTTCGGGTGAGACCTCAGCGCGCACTCCGTGGACTATTGCCGAAAGGGCCAGTAGTACAAGGATTTGTTTGGCTAATTAACTTCGAACCTAGATCAGGCCCCCACAAGCTAACAAATGGTTCCATTGTCGGGACTGGAATTTGTATAGAGATGTATGATGTCGCATCATTAGAATCCAAATAAGAAATAAATTGAAGGGTGGTTGGACAAGAGAATTCACGAATTCACGGTGCAGGAGAACATGAATCCGCGATTATCAAAAGAAGAGTGGTTAGACTGTTACCTGTACACAGAGATCCACGAAATTTTCTTCGCATCTTTCCCTACTGAGTTGTACGAGTGGATCACGAAGCTAGCAGAGAGCCAAGGAAGGTATAAGCTCGACAGTCCTATTGTGTGGATCCCAAAGTTGGTGTGTAGATTAGAAGCATCGGAAGATAAGATCGTGCACATTGTTGATCATTGGCTCGATTGAATTATAGGAGGATTCATTATTGAGTTCATGGTAGATACTTTAGTCAACTATAGTGAGGCAGGGCGACGCTTCCTCAAAGGACCGCGAGGTAAGTACATTAAGTCTCTGAACACTTGGATTAAAATGCTACTGTTTGAAGAAAGGAATATGCGAATACATTGGTGTTTGGGGCTACACAAAGTGGGAGACTTTACAGAAATGAAGGTAGTGCAGAACTAGAAACTAGCCCCTTGATTTCACTTTCGCGAGGGGACGAAGAAAAGCTCGCGAAGGTCTCACCAAGAAGTGCAATCAATTTGATAAAGTAGAGGATTCCGCACATACCACCCCCACCCACACCACCACTAGTTTCACCGTCTTCACCCCCATCTTCACCCATACCAGCTCTGTCACCACCGCATGTTAATATGGCAAGCGCGACAAAGTTGCCAATGTTCAAGGGAATAGGAATTGAAGATCCGGACCAGTTTTGGTTCATGATAAAAGTTGTATGTGAAGCGCAGGGAGTTACGAATGACAATATAAAGAAAGCAATGTTGGTTAGTGCTCTGCAGGATCGCGTGCTGACATGGTATATCAAGCATTCTAATGACAATCTAAATCCAGGGATCACAGATATCCAAACTGCGCTGAACAAAGAATTTAGCAGGCCGAAGTCAGAGGTGCAGTGGATCATTGGGTTCAAGGAGATCATGATGCTACTAGGCGAGACCCCCTGGGAATTG
The DNA here is from genome assembly GCA_000404065.3 of Pinus taeda. Taxonomy (NCBI): domain Eukaryota; kingdom Viridiplantae; phylum Streptophyta; class Pinopsida; order Pinales; family Pinaceae; genus Pinus; species Pinus taeda. The sequence goes on along the minus strand of APFE030573592.1, from coordinate 167,727 downwards.
GATCAGAGACTGAAGTGCACAATTCACGAAGCTAATATGACTTTGACAGATGGAAAACACCGCGAATGGTTTGTAGCATCACTAATGCTGCATTTAAGGAATGCACTGTAACAACAAAGGTTAACAACTCAGGAAAAGGCCTTGGAGATCGTGATTAGACTGCATGAGACCCCGATACAAGATCCCAACCTAGGAGTTCAGCAGATTCACGTGCATTTGAAAAACTTGTGCCTTGAGATGCAAAGTCTGAAACAGGACATGACAGCTTGCCTAGAAGTGCGCAACAAGGTATGGTGTGTTAAATGTAAGGATCAGGGTCATGACAAGGACCACTACCCAGTGTTCGCAAATTACCTCACAGAGGAGGACCGATGCCATTAAGACCGAAGGCCCAAGCAGGACCTAGCGCGACGCCTGTGTTGTGGTGCACGATTTGTCAAATAGGAGGAAAACATGCTACGGACAAATGCCATTTGTTACAAAAGTACACGCAGAATTTCAATGGTTGTTCTGTAATTTCTGTAGGTTAGTATGAAATGATGAGTGCACCTGTAGAAGTTTCCTATCCCACCTACAGAGTTTAGGTTGAAACGCGACCCCTTGACCAGAACATAAGAGTGGCACGAACAAGATTTCAGGGTTACGGACGAGGCTGAGGTGGTGGAGGACTTGGAAGAGGTCGCAGACAATTGATATGTTACAGTTGCAGAGGGCCAGGACATTATGCCTGTGATTGTATGAATCCAACGCGTCCATCATGCTTGTATTATACATCGTTTGATCATGAGACGAAGGATTGTCCCACACTGATAGCAAGGTTGCATGACAAGGGAGTGCTCTAACCTCCCCCAAATCAAAACCTGCAAATGATGAGGTCTGAGCTGTGCAAGGAAGACCTTAATGTGAACATTGTGCTCCGAAGTGGAATTATGATAGGGGATGATAAGGGAAAGTAGCCTGAAGATAGTATTTGGGTTCACAAGGCTCTAACAAAAGAACCATAGTCTGATTTGGAGCATGCTAAAGAAACCTTCATGAAAGCCAGGAAGACCTTCGCTGATGCCTCCACTTCAGGAAGTAAGGATAGAACAGAGCCATAAATGGATCCATCGATGCTCACAACGTTCCCAGAAACATGCATGAAGTTGCTGTGCAACAACAAGGTTGTAAAGGGACTACAGGAAATCATAAATAGATGTGTTGGGACTATGCTAGGAGAACCACGTGTAGTCCGAAAGATTGGAAAGCATGCGATGAGGACATGAAGAGAAATGAGATTGACTGTGCAGATTAGAGAATACGAGATGGACCAAGTGATTCTGGATTTAGAGTCAGACGCGAACGTTCTGTCGAAGCAGACATGGGAGTGCATGAGAAGGCCTATGCTACAATGGTCTCCTATCCAACTGCGAATGATGAACCAACAAAAGATCCTGCCTATGGGAAGATTGCAAGGGATCATAATGGATATTGAAGGAGCAAGCGTGCTAGTAGACTTTGAAGTGATAGAGATTGTTGATGACAGAAATCCTTACTCTGCACTCTTAGGAATCGATTGGGCCACTGTTATGAATAGGGAAATAAACCTAAAGAAGCGCAAGATGATTTTTGAGAAAAATTCCCTGTGCATAGTTGTACCTTTGGACCTTGTAGAAGGATCATGCTACACGGAGCCAATGCGTGACTATGAAAGCGACGACAACATAGATTGCATCTACAACATAACGGCGCAGGAGCAAGACTGGGTAAATCCCACCGCAGATGGACGAATCTCATGGGAGTGCGAAAGCTCTTGTACATCGGATTCGGATGAAGAGATAGAGGCGATGGCAGAACTAGTTACACAAAGTAGCCACACTGAACTGTAACATGATGACAAGATCATTGCACTGTGTATCGATAGAGGTAATGATCCATATTTAAACAGGAACGAAACAAAATACAGAGATAACCATATACACAAATATGCAGCGGAAATAATACTTCATTTCATTAATGGAAAATACTGAAATATGCTTACAACCAGAAATGGAAAAAAACCAGCTAGGGCGATGGTAGCTTATCTCTGAGAAGAGATGTGGTGACTACATGCCTCTAAACTGTGTTACAATGAGGCTCGGAGGCCTATTTATTGTTGAGAAACAATGAAAAACCCTTCACATCCCAAAACCTAACCCTAGAAGATGAAACGCC
>APFE030573592.1:26592-154186 GCA_000404065.3 Pinus taeda | reverse complement strand
AAACGTCGTTTAGGGCCTCAAAACGGCTCCGGAAGTTCAAGACCCGAAAAACTGCTAAAAATAGTAAATTGTGCTACAATTTAGGAAACCGAAAAAACTGAAAAAGACAATTGCGGGGGTCCAAATGGGATAGGTGGGTGGACACCAACATCCACCTGGATCATTCCTCCCCCCTAGGAAGCAATGGTCCCCATTGCATTGAGTTCCTCCATCTGCTAAACTTGTCCTATAATCTCTGATGTGTCCAACAATGGTGGTAAGCATTGTCGAAAACGGTCCATATTGAACACTTGGTGCAAGCGAAGGAATGGAGGAATTATGTGCTCCAAAGCATTGTTCCCCATAGCCTTGGTATTGCTGTAAGGACCTTGTCGGAGCGGTCTGAGCTTCTGATGGGTTCTGGTAAGGCGTTCTTTCTGTCGATGCAACTAGACTTTGTTGCCCACCTGAAACTTGTGTGGTACCCCTGTGGGTGAGGAGAAGTTGTTCCTGTGTTTTGTCATGACCCCCTTTGTTGTTGCTGCTATATGGAGGAACCCTTTGTGGGGGTCATGGATGTAGCAACGATCTTCCCCTTACTTTGGGAGTGAACCAGACAGATGAATTTCGTGGTCTGGGAGATGAGCTTGCTGCCTTTCTTAGCAATGATCAAAGACATGGCGGTAGGTGCGGCTACCTCTTGTATCCTGTATAATGAATCACCCAAAGAAATAATGACAGCGCGAGGCCTTGACTCATACACAACATGTCGCCTCCACAAGTATGGCTGGCCTAATAGTACAATCATAAAAACATCCAGAGGTGTAACATCACACAATACCTTGTCTGTGAAGGGCTTGATGCTGTAGGGAAGGCGGCACTGCTGGCGAACTTTGAGATCTCGTCCTTCATGAAGCCACCTAATACTACATGGTTGCGGGTGTGGTGTAGTCGGTAGGCCCAACCGCTTCACAACCCCTGCTGAAATGAGGTTATTTTGGCTACCACTGTCGACAATGAATTGCAGCAGCGAACCCTTCACCCACATCTGTGAGTGGAAAAGACGTTCCCCCTCCTATGGATCTTCGGGCTCATTCTTCTGGATCCTGGCAGTGGCAATAGTGGCGTTGGGATCTGCATCAATGATCTGCTTCCCTTTGCCATTCCCCTTGTCGGGTTCTGGCTCAGGGTCGGAACATGCATCTGATTCGGAAGCCTTCAACTCGGCCACCAGTGACTTCTTGCTCTGACACTCACTTGTGTTATGAGTGGGACTCTTGTGGAACTCACACCACTTTCCTGTGTCCTTCTTTGGCTTCGTGGTGTTGTTCTTTTCTTGCGGCTTCAACGGGTTATCTTGGGTCACCCCGCCTTGGCTTTGTCCTTTGGGCTTCAGATTTGTAGATCCAAAGTCTCGCTTCTTCTGTTTGAACTTTTGCTCGATTTTGACAGCGTATCGGTATGCTGTGCCGAGTGAGGAGATGTTCAGGAACTCCATATCTTCCTGGATGTATCTGTGTAGACATCCACGGTATTTGAGCACCAGATGCAACTCAGAATCTTTGATACCCAACTGTGTGTGAAGGGTATGAAAAATGTTTGTGAACTCTGGCACATCTTGGTCTCGTCCCTGTCGCAGTGTGGTCTATTTGATGTATTTGTCCTCATAGCTTTTGACAGGGTAGTATTGCTCCTTGATGGCATCCCGAAAGTCATTCCAAGTGGGTGCGGCTAAAAATAGTGAGCCTGTACTTTCATCCTTCTGCTCGCAGTAAGTTTCCCACCAGTCCTTGACGTGGGGGGCTGCTTTGAGAAGAGCGAAAACAATCTTTTTCCGACTTGAAAATTCATGAACCGAAAAATACCCATCTAGGAGATTTAACCATTTATCTACGGCATCTACATCTATTTGACCCTCGAGGATGGGGATTTCAAAGTTAACTTGTACCTTAAATGGTGTGGCATTTCCAGAGTAGCTGTTGGAATCCGATGCGTCGCCTCTGGGTAGCTGCTGAAGGATCTGCAAAAAATTGTCCATCATCGCGTTCCATTGTCGCTCGAGGGCTTCTTTGAGGAAGATTTTGATAGGATCTCCTGCTCCCTCATCTTTCTTCTCATCCGCCATGGGAGGCCGTCGGGATTTGCGAGGCTGGTCTTGTAAAGGTTCGACGAGTTCAAGCCCTAACTCCTTATATCCCGACCTCATTGGGGACATGCAAAAAAAACAAAGAAAAAGCAGATCGCTCTAATACCACTGATTCATATTTAAACAAGAAGGCAACAAAATACAGAGATAACCATATACAAAAATATGCAGCGGAAATAATACTTCATTTCATTAATGGAAAATACTGAAATATGCTTACAACCAAAAATGGAAATAAACCAGCTAGGGCGATGGTAGCTTATCTCTGAGAAGAGATGTGGCAGCTACATGCCTCTGAACTGTTCTGAACTGTGTTACAATGAGGCTCGAAGGCCTATTTATTATTGAGAACAATGGAAAACCTTTCACACCCCGAAACCTAACCCTAGAAGATGAAACGCCAAATTGTGGGCCCCATTTGGGTAAATTGGTACATCAACTTCCCAGGGTCGTAACTTTGGCATACGATCTTCGTTTGACATGTATAATAGCTCGTTATAAAGATCTATCCGAGCATTTTTTCCCCCAGATTTCCCCAAAAACGTCATTTAGGGCCTCAAAATGGCTCTGAAAGTTTAGGACCCGAAAAACTGTTAAAAATAGTAAACTGTGCTACAATTTAGGAAACTGAGAAAACTGAAAGAGACAATTGTGGGGCTCCAAATGGGATAGGTGGGTGGCCACCAACATCCACCTGGATCAGGTAAGGGATCTGCCTACTTATGATGGGTTAAGTGAGGTAGATGCTTTCTTGAATAGATTTGAAGGGAGGTGCCGGAACAACAAAGTTTCGAGGCTTTGAAATGGGTACCGTGCCCTACACTTGTGAGGTGGTGGGGTGCGCACTAAGGAAGCTTTGAGGACTGGCGCGAATGCAGGAGAATGATGCGCATATAGTTTGGGAAGCCTCAGATGCGATTAACAGACAAGATTTTCGGATGGAACGATCCATGTGCACACCTATCCAAATGGATACAGGCATATGTTAAAAAAACCTGCGCAGATGCACACTGACTTCGTGTTAGGAGACACGGTTAGTTAGCATGTGCGGGTGAGGCAATTGCGTGAATGACCCCTCCGGTTGGAACAATGGAGTATGGAAAGAACGGGTGTGCAGAAGGTTATTCACATCGAAGTCTTTAACGAAGTATGTGAAGCGTTGAACACGGTATATGATGCACAGCGGACTGATTGGGACCTGTGCGTACTAGTGATTCTGTGGGCTTATAGGACAACGTGCAAGAAACTGATGGAGCAGACGCCTTCGAGGCTGGAGTATGGAGCGAACGCTTAATCCCCATAGAGTATAAAATACCTAGTTCGCGCATAGCATCGCCAATAGATTTTACTACTCACAGAGCCTTGGAAGAAGGGATCGTTCAACTGAACGAAGCAGAACACTTGGGACCTGAGGAAGAAATCTGACAGGGTGATCTTAGGCTCCAAGAACTTGTGAAAGAAAGGGTGTGATTGAGGGAGAAAAGCGCTCTGGTGGAAGCGGAACTCAAGAAGTTGGAGGACGAAATAAAGAAGGATTTTCTCCATAAGAAAACCATGGTGATAAAATAGGGTGCGCATGATTACGTTGATGAATTTGGGGACTACTGCTGAGAGTTAATCAACCTGATGCCTTGGATTGGACCACATATTACTAAAGTGATCGCCCATGGTGGCATGCTACAGATGATAAAGTGCACGATGCAGCCAGTAACAATCGAAGGTGGTTGTTTTCCAGGAAAAGGGATGGATGACCGGTTGAAACCCTATACAGGTGGCGCAGCCACCTGACTAGCCATGAGAAGTATAGTATTAGCACTCCAGGTAGTTGAAAGGAGGTGTGGGACTATAAACTACTACACCCGGGAGCTGTGCCATATTGGCGCTATGCGCAGAAGCAAAGTGTCACAAGGTCCGCGACCATGTAAGGGGCGTTGTGCTACTACACGAGTTGGCTGGAAAGTGACCATTGTAGTCACTATTCACGATGTCATGATTGACTTGAGATCAAATGGAGCGAGTGGCAGGCATTTAAGATGCAATTTAGGGGAAAGATTTGGGAAAATTTGCAGCCAAGGGAGCATTAATGGATCGGATTTGGAGGGAACAATTGAATTTAAACTAAAAAGACACTATAAATTACAAAGGGCTCCCCAACAAAAAAAACTTGGTCATTTGCGAATTGAGCTATCATATGCCCTGCGTATTCTGAGCGGAGACCTAGTTGCCATGTGCAGAGCATTGATTGAGCCCCTGATTGAGTGATTGAGATATTTCTGGACAAGCAAGATGGCATTGTCTGAAGAAGCTAAGGAAATTATAGAGATGATCGTCGAAGAGGCCGCGTAGGTCCTGACCGTAGAAGATGCCCTTGAAGGCACTGAGATGGTGGCAGAAATCCCTAAATCATCGAGCACACCGAGGCCAAAGAAAGACAAACATCCAATGATTCCGGTGTGTGTGTCCCCTCGAAACCCACTACGCACCAGATTAATGATGGAGGAAAGGGGGAAAGCATTTAACCTGGAAACCAACGAGGAGGAAGAAGACCTTGAAAACCTCATAATTGAAGAAGACGAGGATGAGGGCATGGAGATAGAAACTGAGGTTGCGCACTCTCCAACCAAGTTTCCCTGTATGTCCCCCTGCAGAAAGGGAAGGCAAAGGTGCCTAAGGACCTTGAGAAGAGCAACAGCTCTCTACAAACTCTGCTCCTCCAAGAGGACATCATCTTTGAGGGCACGCACCTAGGACGGGTGTTGAACTTGAATTTTGAAGATTGGGATCTCGGAGACCACGAGAAATTCCCTCACCTAGAGATTGCGCAGCTCATGAAGCCCAAGTAGAACACCGCGACTGGGGTTATAGAATTGGAGCCACGAAAGTGGTTACGTGGAGTTGAAAAGGTAGGGTTATTAAACCTGCTCTGGGTGTCGCGTTACCACCGCGCCCTAGTGACAATCTTTGTCATCAGGCAGCTCCTGTGCTTGGTGCATGGTGGGTGTTTGTGGTTGGAGGAGCCCATCCCCAACATGGACCACTTAATCCATCACATTACCCGGCTCCCGTGTAAAGGAGAGGACCCTGCAAACATCTTGGAGGGGAAGAGAAATGATTTGGCCATCACGGAGGCGATGAAGAATAAATACAAGTTGGAAAAGAAAAAGAGGTGCTACTTGATCTCCATTATCAACAACAAAGCAGTCGGGGTGGCGACTCAGATACTAGCGGGTAAGATCATGTGAAAGTGCCACGCGGATGAGGTACCCACGCCAGTGGTGGCACTTGTTGAACAATGCACAAAAGGGGTCCAGTTTAACTGGTTCGAATTCTTGTGTAAAGAGTTCCTGGAGAATTGCTGCGAGGCACAAGAATAAGGAAAAATGTTCCACTATGCATGGCTTCTGTTGTCCATAGTGCTGGTGGTAGGGGAATTGTCGGAGGACAGTGAGTTCCCCACAATTGCAAGGTATCTCCCAGAGGCCACGAAGTATGCTTCGCTATGGGCCACTAAGGATGCGATCTGGATCCGTGACAGTAATATATTGTGGGTGTTCATGGAGATGAACATTAGAATGGGGATTAACCACACGCCGCTGTTATCACCCACTGTCTACAACATCCTGCAAAGTTTTGCAGAATTTAAAGTAGACTTTCACCACATAAACCTCAGGACATGCAAGGAACCTACCAAGCAGTGGAGCGAGTTACCATTCATAGCCACTAATGATGTAATTTTTGATGTACTAGAGACATGGCCGCCAAAATGGCATGCTACAGAATCATCGCGGTGGAAAAGTCTGTTGCGCAGAAGAAGAAAGAGGAGGCAAAACTACGCATGGCACAGTTGGTAGAAAAGAGAAGGCAAGAAGCCTAGGAGGCATGGAACGCTGCGTAGACAGTAGCAGAGAAGAAAAAGGTTGCAAGAGAAGCACAAAAGGTAGAAGAGAAGGTGCATGAGGACCAGAAGTCGCCTCCACTTGAGCAGGAGAAAGAGATGGAAATAGAGGAAGAAGAGAGCGGGGTGGACCCACAAATAGCATTAACACAATTGAAGCGCCAGCACCAGAACAAGCGGAGGTGGTCGCGCAAAAAGGTAAAAGCTTCCAAGCTATCTATTGAACTGATCACCCTTACTGAGGGGGATCATCATGACATAGGAAAAATGATGTGTGACGTCACCACAGAGGCCCTCTAGAGCTTCGTGGACAAGAATCAGATTGTGTTGGGGACCCTCCGAGCACATATTCAGGAGTTGCAGGTGCGCACTCCTTGGTCTAGCACTCTTTCGACCAACCTTGTAGTAGGGACAGTTGCAACCAGGGAAATGTTAGGCGCTCGAACAACCAACACAATAGTGCTGCCAGAAGGGGCATTGGTAACAAAAAATGAGGCTGATCGACCTATGGTTAGTGAACTAAAAGGGATAGGGATCAACATGGCTGCACTCCTGTGGGAGACACTCTACGTTCTGCAGGATGGGATTACTGTAGAATTGGGGGCTAGGGAGAGCCGCGCATTGCAGGCGCTGCGTGAGTAGAAGATCAACGTGGAGTAGTTGAGCTTGCATCGTGACGAGTTCGTGTTGTAGAACAGGTAGATAATACAGGTACTAGAAGAAGCTTGCCAGACGTTCCCTAAGATGGCCATCCTAGCAGAAGCACCAACAGAGGCGCGCATCCAAAGATTAGCAGCAGGGGTGCATGAGGCGCGAGAAGAAATGACCAAAGTTCAACTGGAGCTGAACCTCCAAATAGCAGAGCTACGGTTTAAGGTGCAGTCGTCCACTCCTCCAGAAGTAAAGGGACAACGTGCGAGCACTATTACATCAAGGATGGAGGAGATCAGTAGTGCAGTAAGGGACTACACCAAAATGTTGGAAGAGTCATTCAACGTCCTCACCAATCTGCAGGAGGACCCTAACATCGAGCACTTAGAGAGAGAGGTGCGTGAGTTCCAGTAGCAGTATGATAGCATCAAAGAGACCGCGTAGACGGTGGCCCTCACTCAAAGACTTATGTGAATGAAATATGCCAAAGCGCTTAAAGAGCAAGTAGACACAGTGCGACATAGAGAATTAGTTTTGAAGGTGCATGTTTAGCCTTGGATTCACAAGGCCTTCGTCATTATAGGAACAATTGAAGGCAAGCTCGTGCAAATGCAAGGGATGGAAGAACAGATGTAGGGGAGCAGTTTCGACACCGCGGTCTCGGAACAATGAGTATAGGAGATTCAACAGGCAGTCGTTCAGTGCGGTGCTAACCTTGCAGCCATCCGAGCAGAGTTGGAGGGTCTCCATGCAAAGATCTCCACACCGACAGAGTGACTCGAGGGCGAGTCACGATGTTTGTGTTGGGGGCTTGTTGGGTGTGGAATCCACCTGAGGCATGTTTTGGGGCTTAAAGCCCAAGTTCTGAATAAGTCCATTGTAAAGACTCCGCAAATTGTGGGCACGGAACGCGAAGTCATAATATAGTCATAGGGTTGTCCACCCTTGTTTTTGTAATGTAATGTCAGTTTGAAAGATCTACCCATGGTCCGTGGACCATGGAATTGTATAAATAGAGAGTCTCTAAGTGTGTAAAAGGAGGAATGGGAAATGAAGCATGAATGAATCTAAGGAATTGATGAAGTATTGAGTGTAGAGTTGTGTCTTTGGGTCATAAAGTAAGAGAAGGCTCTGCAGCTGAGTGCGTAGAGGCCGAGTAATCCACAGCTAAGTACGCAAACCTCTGCAGCCAAGTGCACAGGGTCGGTCGAGTTTGTAACCACTGGAAGAATTAATAATAGAGAAGTTTTACCATATTTCTGTGTATCTTTTCTTGTTTTATGCATTGAAGTATATTGGGTCTGAATTACAAGTTACTGTTTATTTTCTGCACGAACTCATATGAATGTGTTGAATAAATAATATAGTATAAGGAATTTGGCTATGCGAAGATAACTAAATGTTATAAGAAGATAAGGAAGATCTCGGGTGTGACTTAGGGAAATAGTGTAGATCATTGCTCCAGCAGCGCAAAAGCCCTCAACCACTGGTTAGGGTTGTGAGAAGGCGGATATATCACGGCGCGAAGGCCTCGCATGTCAGGCAATTGTACGAAGTAACCTGTGCAAAGGGATTCACAGTTGGACCAAATCAACCCCTCAGACATCTCAAGGGTGCAGAAACATGGTTCCAGCACCCCCCCAATACTACTTCAGGTGAGACCTCAGTCCACGCTCCGCGCACTGTTGCCAAAAGGGATTGCCCATGGCCTATTCGTGGCAATATTTGCAAGCATGCTAGAAACATGGGTTGGTTTTCCGCCCGTTCAATGTCTTCAAACCAATTACTAAATCATTAAAGCACAACTGATTCATACAATGACCCTCCTGAGACAAATATAGAAGTAATATCGAATCTTGGTGAAGATGCAAACACATTTGCCATGGATATTCACAATGTTGATGTAAATGTTGAAGGACTTGAGTTGGCCAAAGAGGATTTATTTGGCTACATAGATCTGGTTTGAGAAATTCCTCCTCCTACTTTGACCAAGAATGAACAGTTTATTGCTTAGGTTCAAAAAATGTTGGATGACGCCAACAATCTTAATATTACGGATTATGAATTCACATGTGGGTTGGGTGTTTTTGAGTCATATTTGAAGAGGAAGAAGAGTTTCCTGAGCCCCAAAAAGAGAAGAAAAACAAGAAAACAAAATGCAATATTGGAGATTGACTTTAATATCATTGCAGATGAAGATGAACCATTTGAGTTTGAACAACTCAATAAGCGAGGCCACCCTCGCTCCAATAATGCATGGCTTTCCAAGTTTGTTGTGATGCATTTGTTTTCAATTTGATTTTAATATCTATTATTGTGTTACATGTATTTGATGTATTATTTTTTTGTTGAATATCTTCATGTATGTTTGATAGGTGGTGAGGATATGTTTGCTAATTTGTTTAATTTGTCTGAATTGTCATTTAAAGTCAGTAAATAACTCCATGCATTTACACTTATTCTTTCAATACATCGATTATTTTGTATGTTTATGGAGGATAGATTTCACTAGTTTTTCCATACTTGCATTATGCTTGCATACATTGGTGTCTAAACATGAATCTGATATATAAATTGGAATAAAAAAAAATGGAAATGTAACAAGGAAATGCAACGAAATTCTAACTAAAGATGTAAAACATAATTTTACCTGTTTTTTTATAACTTCTCAATGTTAATGGTGATATATTATTGGAGAATAATATATATTACAACATCAAATATTATGGGTTTGTTGACTATGAGTTTCCAGACTAGTTGCAATGAGTGTCAGCGACAATGAGCTAGTGTGTGAGAAACGATGAGCTAATGTGTTAGCAATGGTGAGTGGGAGAATGGCATAAATGGTGAGGGAGTGAATATTAGGAATAGTGAGGGAGTTAATATCAGCAAGAACATAGGGGTCAATCTGAATCTGAGAAGGGGGATTTTCATGAATATTGTTGATACAATAATCATTATGTTATGCTTCGCCAAGACGAAGATACTACCCTATTTCCATAATTTCATTCCAACATTCAACCTCTTGTTTTTTTAGGGTATAAGACTTTTTATATATTCTTGTTGGCAACCATGTCATTGGATAGAAAAATCTAAGACCAATCCAATTATTCCCACAATATTCCATGGAAATAATATACTGAGCAACCCTTGTTAAGGATACATTTAAGTTTAGGTAGTTAAATGGTTCTTTATTTTGGGTTTGTTTTCTTGAGGCATCCCACCTTACTTTACATCCTTCTTGTGTGACAATATCCAATATTTGAATCTGGGATGCATAACATGCAATGGTCTGCTACCTATTCCTGACGATATACTCTGCTACCTCTGACAAATTGGCCAACTGTTATTGTTCTTTTATCACATCTAAAGTTATTTCATACTCTCCTCTAACCCACAAAATGCTCTCGGAATTATGTTTACAAATTTTAAAAGATTCCACCCAACTGACCTGATTTCTCAAGTATGATACAAAAGCTCTCAATTAGACATCCCTTACATCAAGGTTGGGATTCCATTTTTTGTTAAGAGATAATATAAAATTATGTTGGTATAGTTCACAGAGCAAGTCTTTTTCTAGATTCGTGCAGGTCCTATATGCTTCTATGAAACCATGTATGTATTTAACCTGGAAAGGTTTATTGTTGATGCTAACATTCTTTCTAAACATCAACAATATTTATGTCAAGTACACATTGTAATTGGTTGAAAGAGCTTTGTAACTAAGCACACCATCCATTATTTGTCCGAGTTGTTTCTTATCATTCTCCATCTTGTTCACCTTGCTTTGCAACTCAACCATTGTGTTTTTATGTTTTCCTTTTATATATTCTTCCCATGTCTTGCAAAGGTCACGAATTAAGTTTTCATGCAAATGAAAAGATATTAGTTTTCCCTTATAAAAGGTTATACATAGGACTAATTTATCCTTTGGTTCCCCATCCCCTATTTGCACAAAAATATCTTTGGCCATTTTAATCTTTCGTTCCTGATCCTTTGTTAGTTTCATCTCTAGTTCATGTTCCTCTGTTTGTACAATTGTTTCTTTTGTTAGTTTCATCTTCCCTTTGCAACACAACATCCACCAAATGTTTAATGAGGAAATGGTGGGACATCATTTTGAATGGACGCTTTGATTTCTGCAAAAATCGGGCCATGTGCTCTAGGGTTTTTGTAAGAAAGAAAGGCATGTTAACCAACCAACCATGATGCAAGTGGTCTAACAACCAGATGTGCTGGTAATAAATAATGACATGCCTTCCTTCACATGTGAAAAATCTCTGAACAAGGAATGCAAGATCTTTCCATGTTTGTGGTAATTCCCTCCAGTCAAAACTTGTCTTATCTTCCACAACGCTTCACCTGCCTCAAGGAATTTCCGCACAACATCAGGTTGGGATTTTGAGGCACAAACCATTGTTCTCCCATCTGGAGTAACCCTGCCACTTCCACAATTGCTTCTTCTATTGCATGCACCAGTATCGTTGCTACCTTAGATCTACCCTCCCTATAATGCATGGTAAATTCTAGAGTTGTGTCATCGTCGTACCCCTAAAACCTACAAATATACTCTATCCATTCGGCCTACTCAAAAAACGGTTTAACACGTGCATATTTGTTTAGCAATTCTTTGCTACCTTCTTTACAAACTCTTGATCATCTCATCTTTATTTAGATTTCAGAGTGGTTATGGTTGTGTTTGTTCTCTACAATAGTTTGAATGTAGGAGAATGAAGCAATGGAAGATTTGAGGTAATGAATCTAGTAATAAAATATGGCTTTGTCTATTGTGGCGATAGTATGCAGTGAGGTTGCCGCAACGGTGGCCACCCATTTGGCATTGACTGTTTGTTGATGTCGTTGTCAGGGGAGATATATGTTTCCATTATATGCAGTCAGGTGTTGTCGCAATGTTTGTCGAGCATTTGGCACCAACTGTTCGTTGTTGTCGTAGTCAGGGGAAATTTACCATCATAATAGTTTAAATTTTGATTACGTGCAACTTTGTGGGCCCATGGAACATTACACTCACTCCTTAAATTACTTGCCTTAAAATGTATTGCTTAAAGTTTATTAGTAATCCTTGAATGCATATTATAATTTTGCATTATTATCAAGTTAACTTCATTATTTGTAGGTTGTTCATATTATTTTCATTGTCTGTAGGTTTAGCTATTGTTGTTGTCATGTATGTTGGAACATGCTTCAATTCAAATCACCCGATCTTGTGGCTGTAGATGTTGAAAATGGAGAAATTAACCGCAATTGAATTGTTTGTGTGGATATTTATACAATTATATCCCTTAAATAAGGTTGGATCTATGGATTGGAAAAATGCAAGATATCACAATTGCATTTTTCATTTAACCATGTATAAAGGGAAAATCATGATTGATCTATAAGCTATCTTGGTTGGCTTGTAACCAAGTGTATCTGACATAATTTGTTATTGAAGGGGAGCCTTTAAGAATTCGATCTCATTAGACTTTTATTAGAGACTTGTATAAACTTTGCATGTGCTACTCATGGATAATGAATGAATGAATGTTACTAGAAGGTCGAAATGTGAAGAGGTATTGAAGGCATTCTAAGGTCTCATTTTGTAACATGTTTTGGAGTCCTCTATTTGATAATAAAAATATTTATTTCGCTGTTCATTTTTGGGTTCTATTTAAAGTGATCTTAACTGATAAAATAACGTTTATAAAAGGAAATAATGATTCTCCCCCCACCCTTCACAATATTTTCAACAGATAAACAAAACTGAACAGTTATATGACACAACTGAACTGAAATGAATTGTTAGACACAATTGAATTGTAATCAAAATGAGACATCTAAATTGTAATCACAATGTAGTTCCATTAATAACATTGATTGAAAAGTACATTTTTTACATACACATGTTGAGATATAAAAAAAGTACTAAAAAATAAAGTGATCCCATCTATAAAAAACAAAGCTCATATAAATACATCAAAAAACATGGACATAATGGTTGTTTATGCTGCTACAATCTATCACAAGAAAAAAGAACACAATAATAGGACTCCCACCATAATAACCCCAATAGCAATCACAAGAACGATCCATTCATTAACAATCCACATATATCGATGCCTGTCAATGAGAATTGGTGGAGCACATGTTGGCTCCGCCACATATCTTGCACATCCACGTCCATTAGATGCTGCTTCACTGAGTATATCATCAACAACCGTTTGGACGTTTGATCAGTAATTTATGTTAAACCTTTGAAGTTGTGCAACAACTTTTGGCTTGTTTGTGGAGGGGTTTCAAAAAAAAAATTTGACTTGGTAAATTCCAACCATTTGATTGGTTATCAACTCTGAATTGGTGTAAGTGAGAATGTCACTTGCACCATAATTCCTTTCTACTCTTGGTCCATTAACTAGGGAAAGATAATAGGCTTCATTGTCTGTGGTTGTCCCAAGAATTTCTCTACTATTTTGATAGACTTGGCTTAGTGCTTCATTATGAAGCACAAATATGGTTTGTGCTTAGCCTGGGTTTGGATGGCACCAAACTTGGATGACCAGTGTCCACTTTTGCACCATCTGCAAAAGAAGAAAACAATTGAATGAAATATTGTTATATTGTTAAAACAATGTTGCAACAACTCACTATTGTAGTAGAAGAAACTCATTTTTACAGTGGCGAAAACTCACTATTACAGTGGCTGCAACTGACCATTACAGTGGCGGAAACTCACTCTTACAGTGGCAGAAAATCCATGTTACATTGGCGGAAACTCCTTGTTACAATGGCGAAAACTCACTGTAACAATGAGTTGCCGCCACTATAACAGTGAGTTGTCGTCACTGTAACAATGAGTTGTCGCCACTATAATAGTGAATTGTTGCTAATAGGATAATAACACTGTAATAGTGTAATAGAACAAAACCACTCACTTTATCAATAAACTAGGTTAACATGATAACTCATCTTAACATGATAGGTCCTCTCGCACCATGCTAACATGATAACTCATCTTTGCAACTCCTGTTTCCTCTTTAATTCTGTAAAGATGATGAATTTTTCCAATGGATTCATAATGTAAATATGAATCAATAAAAGTCTTCGTGATGTTAGCTATAAGAAATATGAGAATTGTTGGATGATGGAGATGTCTCACCAATTTTTCAATTAGAAATTATTAAAAGCTGAGAATTTTTTCATTTGTTTCTATGGCACATTAATTCCATGCCCATTTACACAATTTTATTAGTCTTCTCTATATTTCTTTTTTAGAAGCTTCAAACCACTGTGAAGTTCCTTCAATAATACAACATTCAATATGGAAATGAAAAAATGTCCTTATGGCAAAGGAAGACTCCTATGGAAGTACCTATACCTGAATGGAGAATAAAAGCAATATTTAATCTAAAAATGAAAAATGTATTTATGGCAAAGGAAGACTCCTATGGAGGATAAAAACACATGTAAATGAGGGATAATAAAATCATAATGGAATTTATATTAGAGTAGGTATCAAGATAATTAGCTTATCGATGATTTTTTTATTTATTAAAAACACTTTTCTTAGTAAGATCCTTTTATTTTGCTTTGAATTCACATTATTATATATGAATATACATACCTAATTTTACAACAAATGTTATATATAAAATTTATGAGGGTTAGTTCAATTAGTTCAATTGGCTCATTTTTAATTTTTTATATTCTTTGATGTATATTGGTTTAAGGAATACCCAAGTTTGATGTTGAGCCAAAATAGATGACAAGACAATGAAAAGGAAGAAACCAACAAAAAAGGTTAAAGTAAAATAGATGAAATAAGCTTGGAAGAAATACCGAAGAATTCTTGAAGCCTACCATTCATGAATCCCACCAACAAATTACAAACAACGGTGAAAAACGAGTTGCCGCAAAAGTGACCAGTGAGTTGTCGCAATGACAACCGAGATAAGTTTTGTAGTGGCAACTCACTGGCACCCTTGCAGCAACTCGTTGGTCACCGTCACGGCAAACCGCTTGTCACCATTGCGGCAACTCCTTGGAACAACATCCTGAAGAAAAAATAATGCAGATAATTGTAGATAATTTGTAGAAAATGCATATAATTTGTAGAAAATGCATATAATTTGTAAAAAAGTAATAAATTTACCTTTGCAAATGGTAACTGTGTCTTGTTTGGCATAATAGAAATGCACTCGGAAATTTTCTTAAAACAATGGGAAACTCTCCCCTATTTTCTTGCTTGACAAAATGAAAGCAACTCTCCCCTGTTTCCTCACTTGACAGAATGAAAGCAACTCTCCCATGTTTTCTCGCTCAACGGAATGAAAGAAACTCTTCCTTGTCTCCTCGCTTGACGAAATTAAATTAAAATGATAGGAGATGGAGCTTCCAGTAGCAAAAGCTCAAACATGAATAAGGCCTTGTCTGACCTGCCACGCGCGATAGATTTGAGGATAATTTCTCACCAAATTTTTTGAAAACAGTAAGCAACTCTCTCTTGTTTTCTCGCTCGACGAAATGAAAGCAACTCTCCCCTGACGCTGTTTCCTTACACAATGGAATGAAATAAACTCCCCCCTGTTTTGTCGCTCGATGGAATGAAAGAAACTCTCCCCTATTTCCTCGCTCGATGGAATGAAATTAAAATGAGAGGAGATGGAGCTTCCGGTGGAAAAATCTCAAAAACGAATCGAGCCTTGTCTAACCTGCCACGTGCGACAGATTTGAGGATAATTTTACTTATACAACATTTACAGAGAACATTTACTCCCCACCCTCTGGTTAATTTGCTAATGGATTTGCTAATTCAAATTTGAAACTGAAACCCTCACTCCATGTACTGCTCACAGGTGGTCATTGGTGAAGGAGGGCGACCTATCACTTTGGCAAGTGTGTGGTTGTGTGAGTTAGATGAGTCATCATGTCATAACTGGTGACCTGGCTTGAAAACAGGGGTTGGACGACGAGCGATGAAATGGGCATTAACTGCAAACGAGAGCTAGATGCTGAGCAAGGAAATGGGGATTAACTGCAAACGAGCGATGGATGCCAAGAGAGGAAATGGATTTTAACCTTGCGGAGCATTGTTTCATAACCTTGGGGAGGGATAGGACCCAGTCGCCAGAAGGGCCTCGCCGGTGGCGAGGGGGCGCGAAACCGGAAGGGTGTTTCGTCGACCTGTTAGCCCACTCCGTTTAGGAATCTATGGTTCTTGACAAAATTCAGAAGATTTTTTTTTTTTTTTTTTTTTTTTTTTTTTTTTTCCAAAAAAAACTCTTAGCTTACCATTACATTGCAGAGCACTTGCCTTTTGTGGACATGAATATGTTGGACGAACAATATAAATGGAGCTGTCGTTCTATTAATGGGCAAGGCAGTTTATGTCATCCATCTAATAATATACTTGGTTAAATCAAATAGGTGACATATACTACCCCACTCATTAATAGAGAGATAACTTCATATATATTGATTTCCAATATATTTCATTAACCGACAAAATAGAATAATAATGCATTAAGATACAAGAAATGAAAATGTTTGATTATTTTATATTATTAATTGAAATTCTACCTTGAGAGCTGCCGCTATAAGGTTATATGAGAATGTAATTGCCAAGCTAAAGAGCAATGAGGGGTGGTCGAAAGATATTAAGTGTAACGTCGGAGTTAAACAAGGTTGCCCCCTCTCCCCTACCCTATTTGGAATTTACATTGATAAGCTCGAAGGCTATTTAGAGGAAGCCGGATGTGATGGCACGATCTTAGCTAGGATAGTCATCATCCTTCTTCTCTATGCTGACGATATTGTTCTTTTCGCAAGGTGCCCATCTGATCTTGATAAACAACTCAGGATTCTTAAGGATTTCTACTCTACCATGGGTATGATTGTTAAACACTGACAAAACGAGAGTTATGATTATCAAATCCAAGAAGGACACTTATGCTAATTTTATGTATGACAATAATAGCTTGGAGGAAGTGTATTCTTACAAGTACCTAGGAATTGATATTCATCATAAACTCAACTGGAACCATAACATTGAGAAAAGGATTAGTGGGGGGTGGAAAGCTTATTTTGGTCTTGAAAATAATTGTAAAACATCAAACCTCATAATTTGGGATAAAAAGAAGTTCCTCTTTGAAACTTTAGTCACTCCTGTTATCTTATATGGCTATTAGGTTTGGGGTTGCAGCATCTCCAGAGAATCATGGAGAAAGATTGAGCAAATCCAGAAGCGTTTTATAACTTATAACCTGAAAATTAAAAGTAATACACGCTATCCTATTCTCCTTATAGAAGCATGTCTTTCCCCTATTGAGAGCCCAACTATGATAAGGTTTCTGCTGTACAAGCACAAACTCAATAACATAGACAATCATAGACTTCCTAAGCTAGCTTTAAATTGCAGCCAAAACCACCTAAGGCTCAATCGGGGGTGGCATAAAGACACAAGGGCTTGGTTAAACTATTGGGAGATCAACGAGAATGATGCATTGCAAAACATTAATAACACTAAAGATATTGTTACTTCTAAGTTCAAAGAAAAAAATGTGGTGTAAGAAAGATTTAGTGGCTAAAAGAAAATTAAGTTATTATAAGAAGGTCATCAACACCACCTTAGAAGATCAAAAGTATCTCTCTATTTTAACTAGCTCAAAGAAGAAAATTAATATAGCAAAGATTAGAATGAATTCTCATGAGCTCCATAGTGAAATAGTTCGAGCAGTTCCTAAAACACCATGGATGGAAAGGATCTACCATATATGTGAGAATAGGAACATCGAAGAACATCGAGGATGAAAACCACTTCCTCTTGAGTGCCCCGCGTACAACCACATTAGATCTCAGTTTCACAATCTTTGTTACAAAACTGACCTTCCTAGCCTTTGACAATGTCAAAATTATAGTGAGCTCGAGAGGCTTCTTTCTAATCTTTTTGAGCATTGGAGTAAAATCTTAAATCAAAATAAATATTTGTTTCTTTAGGTCCAATAAACCAATGTTTGGTCTCAGTGGACGTTAACCACCACCACCACCATCATCATCATATATTTAAGTGTGAATGAAAATGTTATCTTTTATTATTTTGTTTTTAATTATATAATAAAACTTTGAAATAATTAAATAATAAAAATTATATAACTTAATTTATAATTTTAACCAATATTTATATTTAATTAATTAAACTATCCCATACGACTTATAATTTTAACAAATATTTACCTCAATTAAACTACATTCAACTTATAATGTTAATAAACATTTAGCCCAATTAAACAAAAAAAACTGCATATACTACATACACTTTACTACACCGCAATACATATACTTTTTGCTAAACTATACAATTTTAACAAATATCTACCCAATTAAAAATTATATACATTTTACTAAACGGTAATACATATACTTTTTACTAAACTGTAATTCCTCTACTTTAATTTGAATAACTTGAAATTTGCATCAAAACAAATGTTTAATAAATGCGGTGATATCTGACTTGTCATTCACTTTACCAAAAATTGTCAGGCAGCCCAGGAAGGCCGCTTGGAATATGTATTTGGCTCTCTGTCCGGGTGCTGGCGCTTCACGTTTGTCACCGCCTTTTCTTACTTTCCAGGGTTACTCTTAATCAGTTCTTTGGGAGTATTATATGATTTATATTTCTTAATGCTAAATTAATAGTGATATATAACGGCTCAAATTTTATTATTTTGCTATAGAAAGAATTAATAAATTAATATGTGAAGTGAAATAAATTAATATACGAAGTGAATTAAATTAATAAATTAATATATGAAGTGAAGTAAAACCGGCATAAATTTGTGTAGGTAATAATTACTAATAAGACCTGCAATCATGTCATAAAAAAGCATTAAAAGTTAATGTGCGCAACAAAATTTCGAGTATGTCATGATTACTTCCAAACATACCGCTGCTTGTAGCACAGTCTAGAAACTGCGGTTTACCCTGATACGTGTCCTCATAAAATTGCACCTTGTGGCACTAAAAATTACTAGATACATCTAGTTCCACATTCAGGAAGTCTGGCATTAAAGTAAATGTTTTTTGAGCTGAGATTTGAGTGGTTTATGTTATCAATCAACCACGGTACGGGATCTTTGATAACTGATGGTTAGATTTAGTTGTAGTTTAATAAGGCTTTAAATTCGATGGAATATTATAAAAATTTGGGTATAATTTTGATAAATTTTATTGTATTTTTTGTAAATTTAGGTTATTGTTGTCAAGCTCAGGAATTTTTGGGCGATTCATTGGTTTTTGATGGTGCTAAATGGATTTTCACTATAAAAAACAATAGTTTCGGATTTTGTGTGACTCATGGGTTTTCGATGGTGCTAAACGGATTTTCACTATCCAAAAAACAATTCAAACACTCTTGATGCCAAATTTTTTGAAAAAAAATTGCCCATTTTTAACAGTCCTGCAAATTTGCCGCCTCAGTAGACAACTCCATGTTGATTTATAGCGTTTGTTGTTTGTGTTTAAGAGCATGTTAGAGAGATACAGTGAAAAGGTAAAAATTCAAAGTGTTGAAATTTGATCATTCAAATTTTATCACATACTCCCTTGAGAAAACCCTCATTCCCGATGCTACGACTATCTATAAGTACACTTTGGAAATGGCGGAACTTGATCACATACTCCCTTCAACCCTTGAGGAAACCCTTGTTCCCGATGCTATCGTCGTCTGTAATACATGCAGTTTAGGAAAGAGTAAGCTAATGGGTCGATGAAACAACCTTCGGGTTTTGTGCCTCGTTGCTATCGACAAGGCCCTTCCAACAACCGAGTCCCATCCCTCCCCAACGTTAATAACTCGTAGGGCCATCCCAAATGTTCACGTTAATGGCTTTGTTTCCAACATGTTTCCTAACTCATCGTCTTAACACTCCATTGGCAGAGCTCTTGTTTGTAGGCAAGCTTGCTAGATTACACGACGAGTCACCTAACTCACGCAACCACGCAGCTTGAATTCCCACCTTCGTTAATCTAAATTCCATTCGATTCAGGATCATTTTGAATCCCCTACACCCTTAGACAGGGAAAATTGAAACCACCTGCAAATATTAGTCCAATGTTCTACGCGGGCAGCGAATTTCAAAATAGGAAAATGTCACCAGTTGTAGATTCCATGTATCATTAATAAGCATGCACCCTAATACGAAGAAAATTGAAACCGCCTCTGTTGATCGAATTGCAAATATTGGTCCAATGTTCAACTCGAATGGAGCTTAAATTTAGTAAAGAACATGCAAAAATCACAACAAACGTTTATACCTAGACGTCACTCATATTGTAAGTTCAAAATAGGAAATATTAAAACCTACACAAATTCCAGGTCTCCTTAATAAGCATAATGTTTGTTTTTCTGTTGTTTTCGATGGTGCTGGTCAAAATCAATTTTTAAAAACCTTCATCCTCCACATTACTAAGACCCAATTTGTAAAACTTAGAATCCTCCACATTACTAAAACCTAATTTATTGAAAACTATTATATAAAGGAAATGTTGATCTGGGTTGCACACAACTCGTTGTTGTTTGTCAAGGTTAGGAGAGCACCAAAATTGATTGCAAAAAAAACCCTAGGTCAACCGTTGTGACGAATCACTGGTCAACCATTTGCGGAAACTCACTTGTTAACCTTGGTTAACCATTGCTACAACTCGTTGGTTAATTGTTGCGACACCTCATTGTTTCACTGTTGCGGAAACTCACTGGTTGACCATTGAGAAAAATCATTGGTTTACCATTGTGGCAACACATTGGTTTACAGTTGGGAGTCCTTACAGTTGTGGCAACTCGTTGGGTCACTATTGCAGCACATTCTAGTTTACAGTTGTAGCAACTCATTGGGTCAGAAAATGGTAAAGAAAGTCAAATGGGAAACAATCATTTCCAGGCTTCCGGTGCAAGACCCTTAAGAAAATATCATTTTTTCTAGCACAAATTTAGATTGGTCTGAAGTACATGGAAAACACTTGGAGATTGATTGGATTGCAAAAATCCCTTCAACTAGAATTGGAGACTTTATTAGAGGAGAGGAAGTGAACCCACATTCTCCATGTTCTTTCACCCAAGTACAAAATAAACGACCAGGCTCAAGGCCTACTGCTTCCTTGCTATATGAAGTGTAAGTTTTTTAGAGATCCATTGTTTAGATGTTGGTATTGATAGTGCTCGATCATTTTTCATGGATTCATATGTATTTACTTTTCAAACATTTTTATGTAGCTATGCTTTTTCATATGGCCCCAAGGACAAAAAACAACAAGATGAAATGAAACAAAAATCCTCATTTGTGGAAAAGAGGGGTTGCTAATGCCATTTCATTGTAAAAGTTATGGTTCAAAACCCTGAGATAGCGATAATAAAATATTGCATGTATGAGCATCTGGATATCCAAGGATGGCCTTGTCATGGCTAGCAAGACACTTCAGGTCATGCTAGTGTTGAAAATAGAAACAAGAAATGCTAAACATAACATTGCTATAAATAGCATTTCGGGATACATTCCAATTTTAGTTAGTCCTTGAATTAAAATTGAGAATTAAAATTCGAATTTGATCTTAGCAGTTGTTTGTAAAATAATTAATTAATTCATCTTGAGTTAATTAGTTGTAGAAAATCAAACATGAAGTCTATGTGAAGACATGCAATAGTTTCCCCTTTGATTGAGGAAATTATCCCTTGATTAAGGATATCATGATGAGTTGTACTTTGAGTTGTAATTAGTTAGCTCAATTAACTGAGTTAAGTCCAGTTAGATTAGTTCCAATAGTTTGTGGAACTAATTGTGAGTTCAGTTAGTTAATGCATGCATGCATGTAACTGCTGCACTTCAGATAACTGAATATTCTTTCATAAATAAATCATGCATGTTAGTTTAGTCAGAGACCTAGTTGAGATCAGATGATGGGACAGTGTACTATCAGTTGCAGAAGGAATTCATTCCTTGGAGATTGCGCATTTACTTCTGAGCTTGATGAGTTGTGTGAGAGGTTAATTCAAACAGGTGGCAGCCAAAGGACTCAAGAGAAACTACGCAAGGAAATAGGAGGCTTGGAGGACTGGAGGAAGGCATATGTTGTGTCTATTCAGTCCATGAATAGCATTAAGGAATTGTACTAAGAGCTGGATAGCTTGTGAGCTAAAGCTTTGTGTAATCCGGACATATTTCCACTTGTATGGTAATATAGAGATCGAGGTTTTTAGCTAAGGATTTCCCCAGAGTATTCTTCTGTGTTCATGTGTGATTGCTTTCTCATTCTCTGTTATATGTGTTCTATTTGATCTTGCTAAAAATCGATTAAGCTTCCGCAAGTTTGTTTGTAGAAGTAGATCAAGTATTTTGCTTTAGTATATTGCATGATCTGGTGATCTACAGTGGGAAATTCTACATGGTATTGGAGCAAAGGTGATCAAAGCGAAGAATAATATACAAAGAAGGGAGAATTTCGAAGTTTGAAGTTCCTGATTATAGAATTTGAATTCTTATCACATCTCAAATTTCACCAATGGCGTTCAACGGTTTGAGACTCAAGTATGCCCTTGATGGTAGCTCGAATTATATAGCTTGGAAGGATCACATGGAAGCAGTGTTAGAGGACAACGGTTTGAAGGACTTCAGTGATGAAGAAGTCGCAAGCCAGCAGCTGCTAATGCCCAAGAATTGGCGGAATGGAAGAAATGTGTGGCTAGAGTGAGGAGGATTCTTCTGGAGGGAGTTCGAGACCACATAGTGTCGAGTCTCCATGGGAAGAAGACACCATTTTCAATGTGGAAAACATTGAAGGATCTATATCAAAACAACAATGATCAGAGGAAGCTGGCGCTAAAAGACAAGCTTCGGAAAATCAAGTGTGAAAAGGGCGACACGATCTCTACATATCTGAACAAGCTCACCACCTACAGAGATGAGCTTGGAAGTGTAGGGATCACGACAACTGATGATGACATGGTGAGTCTTACTCTCCTCAATCTTCTTAAGAGCTGGCATAACTACCGAGACTCGGTAAATGGAAGAGAGAAACTGCCAGATTGGGAACGACTTTGGTGGTATTTGATGCAAGAGGAGATAAGAAGAAGCACCAGAGATGGATCTTCATCAAAGCAAGATGATGAAGAAAATTTAGCCTTAATGAGTAAGGCGATGAAAGGGAAAGGGAAGGCGTCCCATTCCAAATCCAGTTCCTTCCATGGTGGAAAGAAGATTGACAAATCAAAAGTGAGATGCTTTCATTGTCATGAGGTGGGCCATTATGCTATGAAATGTCCACAAAATAAATCCAAGAAGGGATCCTTGAAGGGATCAGATGCTAAGGCACTAGCCTCATAGTTCGAATTGGATTTCACCCTCATCGCATGCATGGTTTCGTCGATGGTGAGATGTGTTTGGTACCTCGACAATCAAGCTTCATTCCACATGACCAATGACAAGAATCTTTTCAGTACCTTAGAGGAGAAGGATCTCAAGATGCGGATCGATATGGGCGATGATGGAAACTATCGTGTTTCAGGTGAAGGTACGGTTGTGTTTCAGAGGGAGCATGGAGCTCTTATCACCCTGATTGATGTAAAGTATGTACCGGGTCTGAAGAAGAATCTTGTGTCCATTGCTATGTTGGAAGACGAAGGCTATGATGTAGTCTTTAGTAAAGGAAAGGCATTCCTGAGGCAAATCGGCATTGTATAGACCAAGAGGATTGGGATTCGAGTAAAGAATCTCTACAAGCTAGAGGTAGACGACTGTGCTGCATTGAGTTCCAAAGCAGAGTTGGTGCAGAGCCAAGATGTTGGCGAGATATGGCATAGAAGATTGGGCCACTTGCACCATGGGGCCTTGAAGATCATGCAACAGATTTTTACTAGACTTCCCAAGGGAAAACTGGAGCAAATGGATACATGCAAAGGTTGTACCTTGGGTAAGTATGCGAAATCTTCCTTTCAGGATCGAGACAGTAGAGCTGGAGCAATCCTGGAGCGAGTTCCTACAGATGTGTGTGGACCATTTTCTACAGCCTCCACCACTAAGAAAATGTACTATGTTATTTTTATTGATGATTTTTCTCGTAGTTGTTGGATCTACTTTATGCAAAAGAATGATCAAACCTTCTCAAGGTTTTGTGAGTTCAAAGCCTTGGCAGAGAAAGAATCTGGAAAGAAAATAAGGGCCTTGTGTAGCAACAATGGTGGAGAGTATGTCTCGTAATAGTTTAAGGACTTCTGCGCAGCAAAAGGAATTAATTAGGAGTTGATGACACCCCATAACCCACAACAGAATGGGGTGGCCGAAAGGAAGAATAGATCAATTGTGGGAGAAACTCGAGCGTGTTGCATAACCAAAGCCTACCACTTCATTTGTGGGCTAAGGCATGCGATACAATAGTATACTTTCCAGGGAAAATGTTAAGAACCACCATAAATTTATATGTATAATAAATGAGTGAATCCCCATGATACATAGGAAAAATGGGAGGCGATTTTATCATTAATATAATATGTATATATATATATATATTTTGGCGAATCTCTCACCATATTATATTATCTTGTAAAGTCATGGTGAAATTTTCACTGAATTATAAAATCTTGTAAGATCTCGGAAAATTTTTCATTGAATAATAAAACATTGTGAAGTCTTGGCGAATATTTTGTTAAAGTATGAAACTATATATGATAATAATAAAACATATTTATTAAACTGTAATATACTAACATACACGTTTGGAAAAAAGAAACATAATTTTCACTTCCTACAAACAATGTTGTAAGTTTTAGTGGCCATGTTTGTCATGGTAGGAGAGATAAATGTTTTCTCTACCACTTTTGTCAAGCTAGCACTTTTGCCAAGCTATCAAATTTATTTCTTATTCCATAGACTCCAACTGCTAGATAAAAAAAAAACACATCATGTTTGTTTACCCCAACACACCAACAAGTAGCAAGCCCCAACTATATAATATAATGAAGTAGTAGGTATCCCAAAGGTCTGAAGGGGATCTAATGGAAAGTAGTGACCGTTGTCAGAAGCCTTCCAATCAATATATAAATATATAAATGTAGATTTATTATTATTTTAATTGGAAATCTTCAATTAAATAATAAAATTTAATTACGTCTCTCCCAATCTAAATTTCTTATTAGCATAATTCACTACCTTCATACCATTTTTAACAGCAGTGTAATATGTGGATTAATTTCCTTTTTGGTGCACAATCTCCGCCTTTTAGGACAATATGGTGCAGTGACCCAACCCCTATAGATCATTACGACAAACTAAGAATAGCAGAGAAGATGAAAGATTGTACAAACTAGCATATTTTTCAAACAAATAATCCAAGATCAGTGCCTTAACTTTTTCATGAAGATATGATATTGAGAATGTTTGAAAAATGGTGGGAAATCTGGGTAGAGACTATCTCTCTTTTGCTAGGTTGATGCAGAAAGAGTTAAGATTTCATTGTTTTGATTTTTTGTTGTTGTTAAATCAGAAAAACCAATATTAATGGAGATATCGATATTTTTTACTAAATTTTGTGAAGTGACTAAATGTAGCTTTAACCATTCACCTTAAAAAAAAAAAATTACAATATAATTTCCTAAGTCTATTTAATATCTTCATTATCATAAAAACCAACCTATGTCCATCTTAACTCCACATCTACCACTCTTAGAGGGATGAAATCTATTTATCCCTCCCAGCACTTGTAGAGCCAGAATTAAGATGGATCTAAGCTGATAAAATTTCCCCTTTAAATAGTCTATGCTCACATGAATACCATGGTATTACCATGGGTCAATACCATGGGTTATCATAAACCTGGAGCTAAAAAAACTACTATTATTAATTTATAAAAATTAATAATTGATTTTTTATTTTAACCAAGTTAAAATGTTTAAGTGGCATTAAATTACAAGATGCATTTTTACTCTTGATCTACCAAGCCCCGAGAGGGATCAAATATTTTTTTCACTCTATGTTAGTTTGCATATCACGATATTTGATCAAGAGTAAAGATGGATCTATGCTAGTTTAATTCCCCCTTTAAATAGGTTGCATTCCATGTGAATACCATAGGTCAATACCATGTGCCATCTTTAGTTTTATTAATGATAATATTAGGGTTAATAATGTTTTTTTGCATGGTATTAATAATAATTTGGCCCATAGGCTTCATCTAAATATAAAAAAAGTTTTATTTATTTACAATACCTCTCGTTTATTTATATTTTTATTAATTTACCATACCTCTTTTATAAATATGGTATTTGGCCCATAGGATTCAATTAAATAAAACCTCTTTTTTGATACTTCTTAAATAGAAAGAGGGTTATGGACTAAATATAGAAAGAGGTTTTATTTATTTACTATACCTATAGTTTATTTATATTTTTATTTATTTACCATACCTTTGAAGTATAAAAAGAGGATTTATTTATTTACCATACCTCCACTTTATTTATATTTTTATTTATTTACAGGCTCATGTTCATAAATATAAGGTGACATATGGAGTAAATATAAAAAAATGTTTTATTTATTTACCATACCTCTTGTTTATTTATATTTTTATTAATTTACCATACCTCTTTTATAAATATGGTATTTGGCCCATAGGATTCACTTAAGTGAAACCTCATTTTTGAGCCTTCTTAAATAGAAATAGGGTTATGGAATAAATAAAAAAGGGGTTTTATTTATTTATCATACCTCTAGTTTATTTGTATTTGTATTTATTTACCATACCTTTGGAGTAAGTATAAAAGGAGATTCTATTTATTTACCATACCTCCACTGTATTTATATTTTTATTTATAACTATCATAAATACTTTTTGTTGAAAATGAGGGCGAATGGAAGATTGTAACTCCTAATTTCAAGGGCTAAATTTACTTTTTTTACCCTCTCCCTTAAAATAAGGTGGGCTAACCTCCATACCTAATTTTTTTATAAAATAAATTTGAGGTGATTTGTAACAATGTACTATGATACAAAATATTCGCCCAATAAAAATATAAAAATTCACCCCTAAAATTTTCCATGATACTTGCAGAACAAACGCCCACATCGTATACTGGGAATGAAGACACCTATGGAGGTCTTTTCCGGGAAGAGACCAAATGTGAGTTACTTCAGGATCTTTGGATCATCGGTTTATTGACATGTGACCAAAGATGCCGGAAGAAGCTAGATCCAACAACTGAGTTGGGGATACTTGTGGGGTACACTGATACACCTCATAACTATCAGGTGTTCCTGCCTACTAGCCAGAGGATAGTGTTGCGCAGAGATCTAAATATCGACGAGCAAAAAGCCATGTGAGTATCACTTGAGAGGGAGCGCAAGTTGCATGTAAAGGAGGAAATTTTAGTTCCTAAGGAGGAGGAGCCTCAGACTAATGTGGAGTAGCCACATGCAGAGGATCCAGGAGTGGAGACATCCACTCATGCAGAGTCTTCCAGAGGTGGGCGGAAACGTCAAGGGAAGTTGGCATGTTGATGCTGGATGTAGTGAGAATGTGGGACGACCATCTTCTCAGTGCAGACAGAGGAGGTCACCCAAGCAGTACACTAGTTACATGGCCCTAGTTGGGGAGTGTGTAGAGACCGAACCTTCTTCATTTGAGGAAGCAGTGCAACAACCATTGTGTGCTGATGTTATGGTGTAGGAGTATGACTCCAACATTCAGAACTGTGTTTGGGATGTTGTCCCAAGACTGAAGGACAAGTCAGTGGTGAGTTCTCGATGGCTTTACAAGGTAAAGCAGGTAGCTGATGGCAGTGTTGAGAAACATAAGGCAAGGTTTGTTGCCTGTGGTTTCTCACAAGTCGAGGGGATCGACTATGATGATACTTTTTCTCCTATAGCAAGTACTCATGTATCAGATCGATGTTGGCACTATCAACTCAGATGGGTTGGAAGATCCATCATATGGATATGAAGACTGTGTTCCTTAATGGGAATATTGAGGAAGAGGTGTACATTGAGCAGCCGAAAGTTTTTGAGACCTTTGATCATGAGTCGCATGTGTGCCGACTCAAGAGGGATTTGTATGGGCTGAAGCAAGAACCTCGTGCTTGGTACACCAGGATCAACAACTATTTCACCGGGTTGGGCTTCACCAAGAGTGAAGCAGATGCAAACCTTTACCACATCATGGTAGAAGGTAAGCCATTGGTCATTGTTCTTTACGTTAATGATCTGATATTAACAGGTGATGATCAGCTGATCAAGTCTTGAAAAGAGGACCTTGCAAGAGTGTTCGAGATGAAAGACATGGGTCTTATGCACTACTTTCTAGCCATGGAAGTGTGGTAGAAGGATGGGGAAGTGTTTGTGTCTCAAGGAAAATATGCCAATGAGATACTCGAGAAATTCCACATGGAGAAGTGCAAGCCCATGTAGACTCCTCTAGCTGGTAACTAGAGGAAGGAGGATGCTACTGTAGGTGAGGTAGTAGCTGCTACTATTTATCGGCAGGTTGTGGGTTCATTGATGCATCTAGTGAACACACAACCAGATTTGTGCCTTACAGTGAACCAACTGAGTCAAGCTATG
The DNA here is from genome assembly GCA_000404065.3 of Pinus taeda. Lineage (NCBI taxonomy): Eukaryota > Viridiplantae > Streptophyta > Pinopsida > Pinales > Pinaceae > Pinus > Pinus taeda. The sequence goes on along the minus strand of APFE030573592.1, from coordinate 125,925 downwards.
GTTCAGCCTACCAAGCTATTTTGGAAGGTAGCAAAGCATGTGCTGAGATACCTCAGAGGCACATGTCAGTATGGATTGTGGTACAGACAGATAGAGGGAGTGAAGCTTGAGGGATTTATAAATGTAGATTGGGCAGGGAGTCCATCAGACCAAAAGAGCACTTCAAGAGGAACTTTCGACCTTGGTTCAGCTGTAGTTTCTTGGTACAACAGGAAATAGAGGTCAGTTTTACTTAGCTCAACAGAGGCTGAATACATGGCGGCTAGTTAGGAAACATGTGAGATCATTTGGAAGATTCTAGTTGGATTATTTGGTTAGAGGATGGATCCAACTGTGATCTACTGCGATAATCAGAGTTGTACCAAACTCTCTGAAAATCTAGTATTTCATGACAGGTCCAAGAACATCGATATCCAGTATCATCATCTTCGACACTGTGTGGTGAAGAGGATCATGTTGTTGTTGTATGTTTCGACTGAGGAATAGGATGCAGATATTTTGACTAAGGCATTGTCAAAATGCAAGTTCGAGTTCCATAGAGATAGGATTGGGGTGAGTGATAATCCCTTTCTTGTTGAGAGGGAGTGTTGAAGATAGCAACAAGAAGTGCTAAAAATAGACGTGCTAAAAATAACACTGTTATAAGTATAATTTCGGGATACATTCCAATTTTAGTTAATCCCTGAACTAAAACTGAGAATTAAAGTTCGAATTTGATCTTAGCAGCTGTTTGTATAATAATTAATTAATTCATCTTGAGTTAATTAGTTGTAGAAAATCAAACATGAAGTCTTTGTGAAGACATGCAACAGTTTCCCCTTTGATTGACGAAGTTATCCCTTGATTAAGGATATCAGGATGAGTTGTTCTTTGAGTTGGAATTAGTTAGCTCAATTAACTAAGTTAAGTCTAGTTAGATTAGTTCCAACAGTTTGTGGAACTGATTGTGACTTCAGTTAGTTAATGCATGCATGCATGTAACTGCTGCACTTCAGATAACTGAATATTCTATCATAAATAACTCATGCATGTCAGTTTAGTCAGAGACCCAGTTGAGATCAGATGATGGGACAATGTAATATCAGTTGCAGGAATATTCCATTGAGCATATCTCTTGCATGCAGAAGGAATTAATTCCTTGGAGATTTCACAGTTACTTCTGAGCTTGATGAGTTATGTGAGAGGTCAATTCACACAAGTGGTAGTTAGAGGACCCAGGAGAAACCGTGCAAGGAAATAGGAGGCTTGGAGGATTGGAGGAAGGCATATGTTGTGTCTATTCAATTTATGAGCAACACCGAGGGATTGTACTGAGAGCTGGATAGCTTGTGAGCTAAAGCTTTGTGTAATCCAGACATATTTCCACTTGTATGATAATACAAAGATCGGGGTTTTTAGCTGAGGCTTTCCCCAGAGTATTCTTCTATGTTCATGTGTGATTGCTTTCTCATTTACTGTTATATGTGTTCTATTTGATCTTACTCAAAATCGATTAAGCTTCCGCAAGTTTGTTTGTAGAAGTAGATCAAGTATTTTGCTTTAGTATATTGCATGATCTGGTGATCTACAGTGGGAAATTCTACAGCTAGGTCCCTGAATCAAGCAAAGTTATCAAGCGACATGGTTTCCTATGTAGAGAGTTGTTTTTTCTTGGAAGTGCAAGTTGACTCGGTTTGCAAAATGCATGTTAAAAAATATGTTGACATGGATACTACAACTCGAGATAAGGATTTCATTTTGTGTAGGAAAGATGTTGTTAACATATATAATTGTCTAATGAAAGGAAAGTATTAGTTGCATAAGAATGATGAAATGACTGTGAACCTTTGATATAGAAAACACTCAAATGATTTTTTCTTTTATCAAAAGCCTAATGGTGGAGAGATCCCTTTTATAGTTGGAATTCAGATGAAGTGGATGTTAGAGACCATGGTGAAGCTATCGAATAATAGCCTAATAGCCATGGATTCAAAATTCAACATGAATAAATATGGGGTGAGTGTATTAATAATTATTGATCTAGTACAATAATTTGATTAGTAATGATTAATGAGCCGAAGTTGACTTCGAATGTTTTTTGAATGTGATAGTATTAGTTGTACACACTCATGGTGTTTGATGAGCAACACTTTTGGGTGCCATTTGCATGGATGGTGGCATCATGTACTACATCACAGGACATTTCACTATGGTTGGAGCACCTCATGCATGGTGTCACCAAGTTGATAATAATTGGAAAGTTAATACCTTCATAGTTGATAATGCATTGGTTGAAATGAGTGCTTTAAGGTAACCTCAATCTTCTTATTTTACAATACAACTTGTATTTATTACAAAAATAACATTCTTGAAATGAATTGAATGTGGTAGGAGAATCACAAGGTGCAATGTTATCGATGTGTTTGGCACGCATGTCGAGCATGGATAAAAATGTGAATCAACTGGCTAGTATTTCAGAAATAGAAAAATAGATGTTTAGTGATTTGGGTTTAATTATAAATTATTGTTCTAGTGTTGAAGTGAGAAATGCAATTAATGCCTTCTTCAACAAATTTTGCTAATGAGGAGAAGTTCCTAGACTATTTCCACAAGAATTGGGTTGTTGGTGACAAGATTTGTAAGTTGACAAACTCTTTCTTACATTTCTCTTTTTGGTTTTCATACAAATGAAAAATATTCATTAACCTAACTTTTATGCAATTAGGGACGTTGATAAAATGTTGTTGGGATTTTCCCCATGCAAATCAGGAGACAAACAATGTTGTGGAGTCATATCACTATTACCTAAAGACAAAATTTCTATCTGATACAAGAAAGAAATGTTTTCGTAGGATGGATTGGTTGATATATGTTCTTATAACAAATGTTGAACCCTATTATTGGTTTAAGGAAATTCTAAAAAAGGAAGGATTTTTGAATAATTACAAGAAAGAGAAACAATTTCAATCATCAATCGAAAAAGAAAAAAGAATTCCATATAGTGATTGCAGCCCTCATGAGAAAATGTCTCATGCATTTGGGTGAGGAGCCAATCTAAACCTAATAAACAATATATTGTCACTTTTCCTCCCACAAATTTCTTAACTTGTGATTGCCCATGGTCTATTTGTGGAAATATTTGCAAGCATGCCATAAAGGTGGGTTGTCTTCCCATTCCATGGCTTCAAACCAATTACTAAATCATCAAAGCACAACTGATTCATACAATGACCCTCCTGAGATAAATATAGAGGCAATATCAGATCTTGGTGAAGATGAAAACAAATTTGCCCTGGATATTCACAATGTTGATGTAAATGTTGAAGGACTTGAGTTGGCCAAAGAGGTGTTATTTGGCTACATAGAATTGGTCCGAAAAATTCCTCCTCCTACTTTGACCGAGATTGAACAGTTGATTGATTTGGTTCAAAAAATGTTGGATGATGCCAACAATCTTCATATTATGGATTATGAATTCACATGTGGGTTGGGTGTTTTTGAATCATCTTTGAAGAGGAAGAAGAGTTCCCTGAGCCCCAAAAAGAGAAGAAAAACAAGCAAACAAAATGCAAGATTGGAAATTGACTTGAATATCGCTGTAGATGAAGATGAACCATTTGAGTTTGAACAACTCAACAAGCGAGGTCACCCTTGCTCCAATAATGCATGGTTTTCCAAGTTTGTTGTGATGCATTTGTTTTCAATTTGACTTTAATATCTAATAATGTGTTACATGTCTTTGATGTATTATTTTTTTGTTGAATATGTTCATGTATGTTTGATAGGTGATGAGGATATGTTTGCTGATTTGTCTAATTTGTCTGAATTGTCATTTAAAGTCAGTGAATAACTCCATGCATGTACACTCAATCTTTCAATACACCATTCATTTTGTATGTTTATGGAATATATATTTCATAGGGCTTTCCATACTTTCATTGTGCTTGCATACATTGGTGTCTAAACATGAATTTGATATATAAATTGGAATTAAAAAAAGACAGAAATGTAACAAAATTTGTAGAGGAAATGGAACGAAATTGTAACTAAACATGTAAAACACAATTTTCTCAGTTTTTTATAATTTCTCAATGATAATGGTAATATTTGATTGGAGAATAATATATATTACAACATCAAAGATCATGGGTTTGTTGACTATGAGTTTCCACACCAGTGGAAATGAGTGTCAACAAAGATGAGCTAGTGTGTCAGGAATGGTGAGCCAATGTGTTAGCAACAGTGAGTGGGAGAATGTCAGAAATAGTGAGGGAGTGAATATCAACAACAGGGAGGGAGTGAATATCAGCAAGAAAACAGGGTTCAATATGAATAAACAAAGGGTTATTTTCATGAATATTGTTGATACAATAATCATTGTGTCATGTTTCACCAAGGCAAAGGTACTCCCCTATTTCCATAATTTCATTCTAGTCTTCCAACTCTTTTTTTTTTTTCAAGTTATAGGACTTTTTATATATCCGTGTTGGCAAGAAAGTCATTCGATAGAAAAATCTAAGACCATTCTAGTTATTCCCACACTATTATGTGGAGACAATATACTGAGAAAACCTTGTTAAGGATATATTTAAGTTTAGGTAGTTAAATGGATCCTTCTTTAGGGTTTGTTTTCCTGAGGCATCCCCCTTACTTTACATCTTTCTTGTGCAACAATCTCTAATATTTGAATCTAGGTTGCACAATATGCAATGGTCTGCTGCCTATTCTTGATGATATACTTTGCTACCTTTAACAAATTGGCCAATTGTTGTTGTTCTTTTATCATGTCAACATGTATTTCATATTATCCTCTAACCCACACAATTCTTTCAGAATTACATTTAAAATTTTTAAGAGCTTCCACCCAACTGGCCTGATTTCTCAATATGATACAAAGGCTCTCAATTTAACATCCCCTACATCAAGGTCGGGATTCCATTTTTTGTTAAGAGATACCAGAAAATTATGTTGGTACAGTTCACAGAGAAAGTCTTTTTCTACATTCATGCAGGTCCTATATGCTTCTATGAAACCATGTATGTATTCAACTTAAAAAGGCTTATTGTTGATGATAGTATTCTTTTTAAACATCAAAAATATTTATGTCAAGTACACATTGTAATTGGTGGAAAGAGCTTTGTAACTAAGCACACTATCCATTATCTATCCAAGTTGTTTCTTATCATTCTCCATCTTGTTCACCTTGCTTTGCAGCTCAACCATTGTTTTTTATGTTCTCCTTCAACTGTTTATATATTCTTCCCATTGCTTGCAAAGGTCACGAATTAAGTTTTCATGCAAATGGAAAGATATTAGTTTTCCCTTATAAAAGGGTATACATAGGACTAATTTATCCTTTGGTTCCCCATCCTTTATTTGCACAAAATATCTTTGGTCATTTTAATCTTTGGTTCTTGATCATTTCTTAGTTTCATCTCTAGTTCACATTCCTCTGTTTTTACAATCATTTCTTTTGTTAGTTTCATCTGTGATTCTTGTTCCTCTATTTGCACAATTGTGCTTTTAGTCAATTTAATCTCTAGCTTTTGGGCCTCTATTTGCACAACAATGTCATCAATATGTTTTTTTCCAAGGGTTATATTTTCTTGGACCCCTAGAGAAGGTATATCTATGACACTAATGGGTAGGGACTCTACAACTTGGGCCAAGCAATTTAATCTATTAAAAAATTCTTTTTGTCTCAACTCATTTGTTATGGTTTTAACTTTGATTTGCAGTTGTCCATTTTTCATCTAGATAATCTTATTCTTCCTTAGCAATGAAACATAGAGAGGAATATTTGTAGGGGTACTTACTATTCCAATGTGCTTCTTTGTCAATTCTGGTGGTGCAGTTGGTTGGTCCTCCTCACGATCCCCATACAATTCTTATGGTGCAGCTGGTTGGTTCTCCTCATTTTTCCGATACAATTCTAGTGGTGTAGTTGGTTGGTCCTCCTCATCATCCCCATACAATTTTGGTGGTACAGTTGGTTGGTCCTCCTCATCATCCCCATATAATTTTGGTGGTACAATTGGTTGGTCCTCCTCATCATCCCCATATAATTTTGGTGGTACAGTTGGTTGGTCCTCCTCATTTTTGGAGGATTTTTTTGGTGGTTCAGTTGGTTGGTCCTCCACATCATCCCCATACAAAATTGAAATTGAGGCAAGGCCCTTTGTTTGGTACCATTCAGTTACTCCTCATATGTACTCATATTCAGAATCAGGAGAGGGAACCTTATCAACTTATTCTTTTGTGTCAGCAAGGTGGCATAATACTTATTCCATGAATCCTTGTTGCATGCATCCTTGCTCTATGAATACTTCTTCCATCAATACATCATGTGGATTCTCTTTCTCTTGCTATTTCTCTTGATCTTTTGTTGTTTCTTCTGTAACAATGGGAATGGTTTCAAGAATCAAAGAAAGACGGCATCACTTTGTCCTGTTCTACTCGACTTTTGGCGCTAATGTTAGGTGTTTCATGTATCCTCTCAATCTTCTTATGGCAGGTTTACTCCCCAATATTTCTAGTTCATCATCATCATTTTTTTCATCACCTTTCTATGAGGATTTAGCAGCAAAATCCTTAGAAACCCTAGTTTGAACACTGGGTAGCTCGGTTTCCATATGGAAAGGTTTTGTGGGAATTTTGGCAACTGGGCGGTCATGGGGAAGACTTGCAGCTGGGGGGTCATGGGGCGGAATTGCAGTTGGGAAGTCATGGGGTGGACTTGCTACTACCATGGCATCCTCTGGTGGGGTATCATCTAGCATGCAATGGCCTTCCAACTAGTTCATCCCAAGTTCTCCCTTCCCTTTGCAACGCAGCATCCACCAAAAGTTTAATGAGGTAATGGTGGGACATGATTTTGAATGGACGCTTTGATTTTTGCACAGATCGGTCCATGTGCTCTAGGGTTTTTGCAAGATAGAAATGCATGTTAACCAACCTACCATGATGCAAGTGGTCTAACAACTAGATGTGCTAGTAATAAATAATGACATACCTTCCTTCACATGGGAAAAATCTCTCGACAAGGAATGCAACATCTTTCTAGGTTTGTGATAATGCCCTCATGTCAAATCTTGTGCTTATCTTCCACAACTCTTCACCTGCCTCAAGGAATTTCCACACAACATCAGGTTGGAATTTTCGAGGCACAAACAACTATTCTCCCGTCTGGGGTAACCCTGCCACTTCCAAAATTGCTTCTTCTATCACATCCACCACTGTGTTTCTACCTTAGATCTACCCTCCCTGTAATGCATGGTAAATTCTAGAGCTATGTTGTCGCCATACCCTTGAAACCTATGAATATACTCTATCCAGTCGACTTGTTCAAAAAATAGTTTAATGCATGGAAATTCGTTTTGAAATTATTTTCTACCTTCTCTAAGAACTCTTGATCCTCCCATCTTTATTCAAAGTTTAGAGTGGCTATGGTTGTGTTTGTTCTCTGCAATAGTTTGAAAGTGGGAGAATGAAGAAATGGGATATTTGAGGTAATGGATCTAGTAATAAAATATGGCGTCGTCTATTGTGGTGACAATACACAGTCAGTTGTTTCTGCAATGGTGGCTGCCCATTTGACACCAACCATTCGTTGATGTCATTGTCAGGGGAGATATATGTTTCCATTATACGCAGTCAGGGGTTGTCTCAACGGTTGCCAAGCATTTGGCACCAACTGTTTATTGTTTTTGTGGTCAGGGGATATTTATCGTCATAATAATTTAAATTTTGATTATGTGCAACTTTGTGGGCCCGTGAAACATTACACTCACTCAGATTACTTTCCTTAAGAAGTATTGGTTACTTTTTATTAGTTATCCTTGAGTGCATATTATAATTTTTCATGATTATTAAGTTAAATTCATTTATTTGTCGGTTGTTCATATTATTTTCATTATTTTTAGGCTTAGTCATTGTTGTTGTCATGTATGTCAGAACATGCTTCAATTCAAATCACCTGATCTTGTGGCTGTAGATGTTGAAAACGGAGAAATTAACAACAATTGGATATTTTGTGTGGATATTTTTACAATTATATCCCTTAAATGAGGGTGGATCTATGGATTGGAAAAATCCAAGATATCACAATTGCATTTTGCTAATAACCATGTATAAATGGAAAATCATGATTCATCTATAAGTTATCTTGGTTGGATTGTAACTAAGTGTATCTGACATAATTTGTTATTGAAGGGGCTTCATTAAGAATTCGATCTCATTAGATTTTTATTAGAGACTTGTATAAATTTTTCTTGTGCTACTTATGGATAATGAATGAATGAATCTTACTAGAAGGTCAAAATGTGAAGAGGTATTGAAGGCATTCTAAGGTCTCATTTTGTAACATATTTTGGATTCCTCTATTTGATAATAAACATATTCATTTTGTTGTTCATTTTTGGGTTTTGTTAAAGTGATCTTAATTGATAAAATAACATTTGTAAAAGGAAATAGTGATTCTCCCCCCACCCTTCTCAATATTTTCAACAAATAGACAAAACTAAACTGTAACGAAAATGACACAACTGAACTGAAATGAATTGTTAGACATAATTAAACTGTAATCAAAATGAGACATCTGCATTGTAATCACAATGTAGTTCCATTAATAACATTGATTGAAAAATACATTTTTACATACACATGTTGAGATATAAAAAAAATACCAAAAAAAAATGTGATCCCATCTATAACAAACAGAGCTCATATAAATACATCAAAAATCATGGACATAATGGTTGTTTATGCTGCTACAATCTATCAGAAGAAAAAATAACACCATAATAGGACTTCCACCATAATAACCCCAATACCAATCACAAGAATGATCCATTCATTAACAGGCCACGTATATCGATGCCTGTCAATCAGAACTAGTGGAACACATGTTGGCTCCTCCACATATCTTGCACATCCGCATCCATTGGATGCTGCTTCACTAAGTATATCATCAACAACCCTTTGGACATTTGATCAGTAAGTTATGTTAAAACTTTGAAATTGTGCAACAATTTTTGGCTTATTTATGGAGGGGTTTCAAATTTTTTTAATTTTTTTTTTTTGCTTGGTAAATTCCAATCATTTGATTGGTTATGAACTATGAATTGGTGTAAGTGAAAATGTAACTTGCACCATAATTCCTTGCTGCTCTTGGCCCACTAACCAGGGCAATATAATAGGCTTCATTATGTGTGGTTGTCCCGAGAATTTCTCTACTATTTTGATAGACTTGGCTTAGTGCTTCATTATGAAGCACAAAAATAGTTCGTGCTTAGCCTGGGTTTAGATGGCACCAAACCTGGATGATCAATGTCCACCTTTGCACAATCTGCAAAAGAAGAAAACAATTTAGTGAAATATTGTTAGATTGTTAAAACAAGGTTGCAACAACTCGCTATTGTAGTAGCGGAAGCTCACTGTTATAGTGGTGATAACTCACCATTACAGTGGCTGCAACTCACTGTTATAGTGGCAGAAACTCAATATTACAAAGGTGGAAATTCCTTGTTACATTGGTAGAAACTCCTTGTTACAGTGGCAACGACTCACTGTAATAGTGAGTTGTCACCACTATAACAATGAGTTGTCGTCACTGTAACAATGAGTTTCTGCCACTGTAATAGTGAGTTGTCACTAATAGGATAATAGCCAATTTAATAGTGAGTAATAGAACAAAACCACTATCACTTTATCAATAAACCAGGTTAACATGACAACTCATCTTAACATGATACATCCTCCCGCACCAAGTTAACATGATAGCTCATCTTTGTAGCTCCTGTTTCCTCTTTAATTCTGTAAAGATGCTGAATTTTCCAATGGATGCATAATGTAAATATGAATCAATAAAAGTATTCATGATCTTAGCTATAAGAAATATGAGAATTGTTGGATAATGGAGATGTCTCATCAATTAAAAATTAGAAATTATAAAAAGCTAAGAATTTTCTCATTTGTTTCTATGGCACATTAATTCCATGCCCATTTACACAATTTTATTAATCTTCTCTATATTTATTTTTTAGAAGCTTCAAACCATTGTGAAGTTCATTCAATAATACAACATTCAACATGGAAATGAAACAATGTCCTTATGGCAAAGCAAGACTCTTATGGAAGTACCTATACCTGAATGGAAGATAAAAGCAATATTCAATATGAAAATGAAACAATGTTTTTATGGCAAAGGAAGACTCCTATGGAAGTGCCTACACCTGAATGGAGGATAAAAACAAATTTAAATGAGGAATAATAATATCATAATGGAATTTATATTTGAGTAGGTATCAAGATAATTAGCCTATCGATGATTTTTTATTAAAACATTTTTCTTAGTATGATCCTTTTATTTTTCTTTGAATTCACATTATTATATATATAAATATACATACCTAATTTTACAACCAATGCTATATATAAAAGTTATGAGGGTTAGTTCAATTAGTTCAATTGGCTCATTTTTAACTTTTTATATTCTTTGACGTATATTGGTTCAAAGAATACCCAAGTTTGATGTTGAGCCAAACTAGATGACAAGACAATGAAAAGGAATAAACCAACAAAAAAGGTTAAAGTAAAATACATGAAAAAAACTTGGAAGAAATACCAAAGAATTCATGAAGCCTACCATTCATGAATCCCGCCAACAAATTACAAACAACGATGACGAACGAGTTGCCACAATGGTGGCTAGTGAGTTGTTGTAATGGTGACTTAGATAAGTGTCGAAGTGGAAACTCATTGGTCACCTTTGTAGCAAGTCGTTGGTCACCATCACAGCAAATCGGTTGTCACCATTGCAACAACTCCTTTGAACAACATCCCAGAGCAAAAATAATACAGATAATTGTGGATAATTTGTAAAAAATGCATATAATTTGTAAAAAAGTAATAAATTTACCTTTGCAAATGGTAATTGTGTCTCATTTGGTAGAATAGAAACGCACTCGGAAAAATTCTTAGAACAATAGGAAACTCTCCCCTGTTTTCTTGCTTGACGGAATGAGTTTTTTTTTCCTTGTTTCCTCACTCAATGGAATGAAAGCAACTCTCCCTTTTTTTCTCGCTCAACAGAATGAAAGAAACTCTTCCTTGTTTCCTCATTGACGAAATAGAATTGAAATGAGAGGATATGGAGCTTCTGGCGGCAAAAGCTCAAACCGAATCAGGCCTTATCTGCCCTGCCACGTGCGACAGATTTGAGGATAATTTCTTAGCAAATTTTTGAAAACAGTAAGAAAATCTCTCCTGTTTTGTCGCTCGATGAAATTAAAGCAACTCTCCCATGTTTCCTTGCTCGACGGAATGAAATAAACTCCCCCTATTTTCTCGCTCGATGGAATGAAAGCAACTCTCCCTTGTTTCCTCGCTTGATGGAATGAAATTGAAATGAGAGGAGATGAAGCTTCTAGTAGAAAAATATCAAATATGAATCGGGCCTTGTCTAACCTACCATGTGCGACAAATTTGAGGATAATTTGACTATATGCAACATTTACAGAGAACATTTACTCCCCACCCTCTGGTTAATTTTCTAATGGATTTGCTAATTCAAATTTGAAACTCGAGCCCTCACTCCATATACTGCGCACAGGTGGCCATTGGAGAAGGAGGGCAACTTATCACTTCGGTGAGTTTGTGGTTGTGTGAGTCGTTGTGTCATAACTGGCAACCTGACTTGGAAACGAGAATTGGATGACGAGTGAGCAAATAGGTTTTAACTGCAAATGAGAGCTGGATGTCGAGCGAGGAAATGGATTTTAACGTTGCAGAGTTTTGTTTCGTAACTTTGGGGAGGGATAGGACCCAGTCGCCATAAGCGCCTCGCCGGTGGCGAGGGGGTGCAAAACCGGAAGGATATTTTGTCGACTTGTTATCCCACTCTGTTTAGGAATCTATGGTTCTCGACAAAAAAAAGATTTTTTTTAAACAAACTCTTAGCTTACCGTTACATTGCAGAGCACTTGCCTTTTGTGGACATGAATACGTTGGATGAACAATGTATATGGAGCAATTGCTCTATTAATGGACAGGGCAGTATATGTCATCCATCTAATAATGTACTTGGTTAAATCAAATGAGTGACATATACTGCGCCACTCATTAATGGAGAAGCGCCACTCATTAATGGAGAAATAGCTTCATATATATTAATTTCCAATATATTACATTAACCAACAAAATAGAATAATAATACATTAAGATATAAAAAATGAAAATGTTTAATTATTTTATATTTTATGTTATTAATTAAAATTCTACTACATGTTTAAGTGTGAATGAAATTGTTATCTTTTATTATTTTGTTTTTAATTTATATAATAAAACTTTTAAAAATAATTAAATAATAAAAAATTATATAACTTAATTATATAATTTTAACAAATATTTTTATTTAATTAATTAAATAACTATCTCATACGTACTTATAATTTTAACAAATATTTTACCTCAATTAACACACACATTCAAACTTAATAATGTTAATAAAACAATCTAGCCCAATTAAAAAAAAAAAAAAACTGCAATTATACTACATACACTTTACTACACCGCAATACATATACTTTTTTGCTAAATTATACACTTTTAACAAATATCTACCCAAATAAAAATTATATACATTTTACTAAACCGTAATACATATTTTTCGGAAGAAAGAAAGCGAGATATATTGTATTGAGAGTATATAAATACAGATGAAAAATATGGATGTGCACGCACATTCATATATCACATATGCACATATATCTAATATGCCTGTGTTCCATATATATCAGTCAATTCAATTGACATTCTGATGTTTATGAGTCTGTCAAAAATGGAAAACCATGTATAATATAGTAAAAAATGGAGATATCAGTATATTATGTGAGATAGAACCATATATCATGTGCCATGATGTCATGATATTATCTATAATGTAAGATGGTGGCATGTTTGAATCTTTGAAGATAATGGCGTTCCGCCATTTCCAAACGGACCATAGAAAAATGAGGATGAGGAATCGCCTCTTCCCATTCTGTCTGCTCCACCATATAAGGGCTGCACTAGGAGAATCAAAATCAGTCAGTAGAAAATCAAATATATTTTCCAGAACATACTAGATCCGCAGAGTGGCTGGGCATTTGATGAACATATGGAGATTGGTTTCTTCATCAGTTCCACACATGGAGCATCTGCTGGGTCCATGCCATGAGCCCTTTCTGAGATTGTCCCAAGATAGATTTTTATTGTAGAAGACGAGCCATGCAAAATGAATAATCTTTGGTGGACATTTAGCCTTCCAAAATATATATGGGAAAGAAGGGAGAGTGTATAGAATTATGTTGCTGATCAAATGTGAGTAAATGTCTCTGACAGATACAAGTCTCCGAAAGCAGCTGACTGTCATTCACTACTAAACTGTAATTCATATACTTTAATTTGAATAACTTGCAATTTGCATCAAAACAAATGTTTAATCAATGCGGTGATATCTGACTTGTCATTCACTTTACCAAAAATTGTCAGGCAGTCCAGGAAGGCCGCTTGGAATATGTATTTGGCTCTCTGTCCGGGTGCTGGCGCTTCACGTTTGTCACCGCCTTTTCTTACTTTCAAGGGTTACTCTTAATCAGTTCTTTGGGAGTATTTTTAAAATTCGAAGCCTTCATTGGCTTTTAAGATTCCTTTAGCAACATATAAATGGTATTAAACTACCATTTGCAACTTAGGGTGTAAAGAGAATGCTTATGGCGTTAAAGGCAGAGAGGAGGGCGGACTTGAAAACGCCATGGGGAGGATATCTTTACAGTGTTGGTTTACAAATTCCTATAATGTTAGTTCGTTTAAAAAGAAAAAAAAAAATCACTAGCAAAAAACACTTTTCGTATAATTATATCGATTTTATTTTATTGGATAATATTAAAATCTAAAATGTACTTATACCATGTTTATAAATTTCAAGAGTCATTTTAATTAATTATTAAAGTCATTTCAATTAATTAAACTACAAGCATCAAAATTTCTTATAAGGTAAATAATATACACTATTGAAAAATTATTTTACTTTATTAAAAAAATAATAAAATATATGTTAACTCATTAAATTATATCATCAAAATTTCTCTTTAAATGCTTTACTAAAGTAAAAAAGATATGCGGTCATTAAATTAATCCACTAAAATTTATTGCGAAAGTTTACAAAATGAAAGTTCTTCAAAATAATGTTCACAATTTAACGTGGAAATCGCTCGCTCGTCACTCGCCAAGCTCAGGTGGAAACCTCTCGTTCGCCTCTCGCGAAGTAAATGTGAAAAACCTTCGACGTGTCAAAGGACTAAAATAGAACTTTGAGATTGGCTAACGTTGTTTAACGGTGACCTCATCAAAATCTCTATAGTTATGTTTTTGGAAAAAATGAAAATTTTCCAAAAAGATATATAATTTATATTTTTGAAGGCTAAATTAACAGTAATATATAGGAAATCAATTCTTATTGTTTTGTTAGGAAAAGAACTAATAAATTAATATGTGAAATGGAATAAAAAAAACAATAAGATAAATTAAATCCATTCTTATTGTTTATTAAATCAATTCTTATTGTTTTGCTAGGAAAAGAATTATTAATATGTGAAATGGAATAAATTAATTCTTATCATTTTGTTATGAAAAAAAACTAATAAATTAATATGTGAAATGGAATATATTAATTGCTTGCTCATGTAAGACTTGCATAATTTTTTCTAGGTAATAATTACTAGTAAGTCTATACATTCATAGTTTTATCCTTGAGTAACACATAAAAGATTAGTTTAACTACATAAGTGGCGAGTAAAACATAAAGACTTAGTTTACTTATAGACTAACTAGGTTTTTTCACAACATCTTTTCTGATTAATTTTAATAAAAAAATTGCAAAGATTTTTAAAAACTTGAGTTTAAGTAGACGAATCTATTTATGCATTCAAAAATGTACTTTAACCAACAAAAAATCACATTCTTGCTTAATATTGTATCTTCGCATTCCACTTAAAAAGGTTATTTCATCTAGCCCAGGGGTGCGACTTGTTGGCTAGCGAACGTTCTGCTAAGGTGTTTGTGTTGTTCTGTAAGTCACAGGTTGGATTCTTGTCTTACCTGTGTGTTGTGCTTGAGGGCGGTGTAGTTTCACCTGGAGGTTATAATGGTAGTCGTTGGGGATCGACCTCTTTTCACGCGAGTACGAGAGCCGGTGATATTTCATCCATAAGTTACCACACCAAACATCAATAATGGTGGGAATTAACTCAGCGTAAGTATATTGATTTACATATTAATCATATCCATCTTTTATGATGTGAAGTCACTGATGGTAAATATGTTATTTCCTTGAGTATGAGTTATTTTCAAGGATTTATTGCAACCATATCCATGCATTATGGCATAAATATATGTGATGTAGTTATCTACATGACATTATATTATGCAAAGGCTACAATAAGATGTTCAAGTTATGATCCAATCAAATATTTAAAATAAACTTTTCTTAATAATATTGAAAAATAAATATTATTTATCAAAATTAAAACATTATAAATTGAATTGATGAATATTAAATTAATAGTAACCAACAGATTAATAAAAATTTAAATTTAATACTTGATCATTGTTTGTGAGAATTATTTAGGCAAAATTACATAGAAAATCATTTGTTGACACATTTCAAACCAACCAATATAGTTCATCGTCAAAACAAGTGTGGTTATTTTTTCTAACAATCCTATCTCCTAACTAGTAAAAAAATTTAATTTTTTCAATAACTTTGCATTGGAACATTTATGCTCTTATAAGATCCTTCTTTGCTTTACATTTGTATATTACTAAATATTAAATTTCTAATTTTTATAGACCTGTGGTTGACCTACAGATTTGATCTTATTATCCTTAGTCAACCCGACTTCGTTCATTATTGAACAAATATATATATTCTTTACCTGTTTGGTGGACATGTGGACATGCAAAAAGAACATTCTAGTTGTGGTAATACTCCATTCTCTTTTAGTGGTTAACGATGTGGCCTTGTTTTGTAACACCACAATGTGGAACATGTGGTTGAATTTTAACATTGTAATTCAATGGTTTCAAACTTAGCACATAACTCTTTTCACTTGGTGTGATAATGTTTATATTTTGTATATGTATTATACATTATTATTATTATATATTATGTATGTCCTCCCAAAGCTTACTACATTATGTGATCGCATGTTTAATGAACCTTTGAGCATTCTGCGTAGAAAATTAGTTTGTATTTGGGTGATTTAAGGTATGTGATGAAATTTAATTTATTAATAAGAAGTTTGTATATTTTAATAAATTGAGTGAGAAATACGTGTGAGGTTGTAATTGTAAATATTTTTATATAATTGAGAATATGAGAGATGTTTGATTTGTGTAGATTATATAGAGATTTCAAGGATTAGGAGATCCTAGAATAAGGGATTAGTTGAGTTAAAAGAGGGATTAGAAGATTTTTAGGAATTTGGTGAGGATATTTTATAAAATATGGATTGAAATTAGTTCAGAATCTTTTTATTGTAAATATGATATGCTTGGAACGAATAAAAAGTTGTTGATCGAATAGGAGGTAGAAAGTGAGCGTAGGTGAGTTGAGAAAGAAGGCCATTTAAAATAAAGGAAATCAGGCCAAGTAATGTAGACATTTGAAACTAGTTAATAAAATAGCATTGCCTTTGTGTATGTTATCTAAATTTTATTCTGCTGGGCTTGTATATGATTATGTTGATATAAGCTTGAACGCTTTTAGGGTTTGAGCTAACAGGATAACAAAGACTTCTTTTATTTCTGAGATTTTGAAATCAATGTGTAGAGGAAATAGAATCTAGAAAAAAAATCGTTGTATATATTTGCATACCTGAGAATTGTGTAAGTTTGAGCCTATTCGAAGGAGGAGTGAAATCATTTTGAGAGTAATCATGGATAATTTTGACCCTTAGATAAGTATAACGAAGTTGTGGGAAAACACAAGTCAAAATTAATGATTAGTCTTCATTTCTGTTGTTAAAGTTGAATTCTGGAATGGCATTGAATTAATTTCTCTTTGTTGATACACTGTCAATTTCATAGATTATCTCAATGTTGGGTGGAATTGATCCTTCGCTATAAAGGATTGGGGAATTATTACAATATGATGTAATTACAAGTTCTAGTGTGGTTTGTCTTGAATTTAATGTTATTTTGATTTGGTCCTTGAACCATTAAGGCATATTAGAATTGCAAGTTCAATTTGAGTTAGATTGTTGAATTTAACTATTGCGTTCTGGCATGAGTAAAATGAATTCAACCTTGGTCATGTTCATGTGTGGAGATGACAGAGTATAGAATGAGTCGAATTGTGATTTTTCTTGTGAGAGGGTTGCTCTGCATTGAGCAATATTGATGAAATGAAATGATCCACAGTTGTGGACATATACTTTGCAAAATTTGGCTTATGTTGATAGGAGGAGTTAGAATTGATGGTAAGGAAGGAAGCGCAGTGAAACCCAAAAATAAATCCACAGAAAACCATTGTGCATATACTGATGTGAGGACAGTAAGGAGATCTGACAACATATTGTTGATTTCGAAATACAGTTCCCGTGAGAACAACTCAATTCCTATTCTAGAGTTTTTATTCCTATTCGGACAGATAGTTTCCTGTTCACACCTTCAACATTCTCATACATCTAGTGAACAGAGGCATAAAAGGTTCCAAGGAGGAATTCATCTATTTTGCATGGTCTTATGTTCATTTTGAATCCCAATTTATTTTAATGCTAACAATATGAAGAGTTCAGAATCAATGCGAGATTTCATAAACATGTATTTCCATTAAAGAGCAGTTGAATTTGCAGCAACTAGGATTGAGTAATTCTGGAACGGGGTTCTACATCATTTTGGTATCAGAGCCGGATTCGCTCTAAAATATGATCAAGATTCGGGATAGAGCTTGTAATTCTCTTTGAGGTTGCATATGTGGAACTTGTGCATGAAGATTGAATTTTAGTTTAGAAGAGTGTAGTGAATTGCAGAGGAGAGTTAGTAGAAGGCACCTAAATACTGAGGAAAAGTACAACTTGAGATCATTCCATATAAAGGAAGAGTGAGAACAAGACAAGATCATGGAAAGAAGGTCTTGTTAAGTGGTGAATTTTGATGAATATTGATGTGTATATGTGGGTAGCAACAAACAAGGAAATTGTGGTAGCTATACAGTCAGAAGAAGAAGAGAGGGAGCATAAGTGAAGAAGCCAGAGAAGAGAAAAGGGATGCTCAAAAGGGTTCTAGAGGAAAGAGAAACAAGTGATCCTAGGAGATCAAGCACAAGAGGCAAGCTTGATAGGGGAGTGTGTAGTAGTAATTGAAACTGGATACAAGAGAGAGGCTTTACTGTAGCTCCCAAGTGGACGTGAAAAAAGTTCACAAGTGGAAATGTAAAATGGCTCCAAACAATTAGAGGAAAGGCTTAGAAGCAAGCCATCGAAAGAGGAAAGAAGATGCCAAAGCAGATGTCAGAAGGGGAATTTGATAGAGAGATGGCGGAGTTAAGGACACAACTCAATCATTTGGAACAACTGCTACAAAAGGAGATTAGAGAGAATCTAAAATATGGCGTGAATGTGAGGAAAAGAGTCAAGTGGCCTGTTATGATGTTATTTGCTAAGAAGTTGATGAAAAAGATGAAGAAAGAAAAAGTTCACTTTTGTGAACCTGAAGAAGGCTCAATCCTAGGAGAGGATGATGATGAGAGTGATGGGATGATAGAGGGCTTGGAGAAACACATAAAGGAGATGTCATTGACATCAAGTGAAAAAGGAAATTGTAATGTATTCCCAGTTAATTGTTTGTATGAGTGTGAAATTGCAGGTACTAAAGATCAAGCAAATGGATTTGAACAAGTGCAAGAAATGGAGGAATGAGCGGTAGTTCAAGAAAAGAAGGACTACGCTTATAAAGGACAACAAGAGGTAGTTGATTATGGAGTTGGAAAATTTCAGAGGACTGTTTTAGAAGAAGGAAGTTCAGCCTTGTGTCATGAAGACAACCTTGAAGAAGGTTAAGAAAGAAATCAGATCAAAATTTCATGATTTTTTGAAAATAAGAGTACGGTGGGAGGTATAACTTGGTGGTTGTATATTTTTTTATTTAATGTTTATCTAAATATTTATGAAGAAATTGTTTGCATAATTGAGAGCTATTGGAAACTGGAAGAGGAAGAAATAATGTATTTCTTGTAGACGTGCAATTATGGCAAAGAAAGAGTTGATAAGGAGAGTGCAGCTCAAGAAGTTTCCGTCACTGGAAAAGAAACTGTAAAGAGTCAAAGACTAGGAAGTAGCCAAGGACCTGAAGAAGAAGAGATATTGTTATCTCATTCAGCCAGGAAAAGAAGAAGACTAACTTATGAAGACAATCATGGAGACGAATTTGTAGAAATTTCTCAAGGACGAACATAACATGGCTATGTTTTGAAAAGTCATAAAGAGGGGTATGCAGAACCAAAAGTTAATTGGGACAGAAATAAGATTGTTGATTATGATTAGAGAGTTGCGGAAGATGGACAACAAGTACAAGAAGAAGCTCATGTAACAAAAAATTGCAGCCAAAAAGAAGAGAAATGTATATTGGAAATTGAGCATGAGCCCAAGGAATGCTAGGAAGAATGTAATTTCTGCAAAATGTTTGAATGCACAGGTACATAAGATGGAAGAAATCAGCCTTCCATGGAGCATCTGAAATGAGAATGGCCAAAGAAATCATATTATTTGGAAGTTTATGAAGGAAAGTGGGAGAAAACTCGTGAAATTCTCTCAGAGTATAAGGTTGGAACATTGATGGATGAACGGAAAACATTGCTTTAGGGTGACAAAAAATGTAAATTTAGGTTTGAGGAAGGAAGCAATGTTTGGTAGATTGACAGAGATCAAAGGGATAGGCTTGAAGACAATTCATATTTTGAAGTTTTGAATTGGTTGTAGCAGAAATATCAGAATTTTGAAGATGTAAATGGGTATGTGTTATAGACATATTTGGGAGCTGCAACCCCAATCATATATGTCCATAAACCAAGGGCTTCTGAGTTCCTAAAAGTGTTGCTTCAGACCCTAAAGGAACAAGGTCAGCTGATTAGATCATCTCCCAGAAGTTCTCCATGGAAAACTACTCAGAACCGGTCAAAACTGGACCATAAAGATTGCTTAGTGCTAAGGGTGCGATGAATCTCACCTGCCACATGCAACAAGTGCATTGCATACTAAAAAACCCTTTTGTAGGGTGCGATGGGCGAGAGTAGACAAATGGTAGAGACAGTTTGCAAGGTGGATGATCATGGAATCTTCCGGAAACTTCTCCTGTGACACTTGCCTCTCTGAATTCACCCAGGGATGAGTAAGAGATCATGAATCTCCAAGTGGAACCAAGAACTATCAGAGAGAGGACACTAATCAAAATCCCATAAGCTGACCCCCATGCAAACATCTATATATGGATCCCTCATCCTAGAGATCCAGAGGCTGGAATTTTGTATCTGGTAAGGAAGTGCTGTTGGTTTCCTGGTGGAACTTCATAGTGTTGGGTGATCTAAGCTTTTCATGAGGTGAAGAAGGGCTTTCATGCTGGGAGGATGACACTGGGTTAGATCAATGGGTTGTAATCCTCTCTTATACTCTTTCTGTCAATAAAGTTATTCAAGTTTTCCTCCACATTCTTGTATGTTTGATGATATATGCATTTGTGTGGTCAATATATATTTGGTCTTATATTGTTTATGATTGTAGATCTCTATACTTTGAAGGTATTATGTTGCTTTGACTTTACAGGTACTCTTTGAAGTGGGTAAGTAAGGAAAGAGCGACAAAGATCTGTCAAATGGGAGAAGGAACAAGCAAGGAACCAAGCGAAAGATCGAGGTTGGTATTATTTTCTCCTCTCCTATCTACTTCTCATAAAGGAAAACGAAAGTAACTTTAGTTTGTTTGTTTCTAAGATAGCTACCCGTCTTAGTGGGATTAGCAACTCTGCATAGGCACTAGATTTCCCGATAACAAAACGGCGACTCCGCTGGGGAACGAATAGCTTGTTTTCTTGTCTATATTTGTTTGCTTTATAAACTATAGATGGAGCCTGAAGTTAAGCCAGCTAGCCTTTGAACTGCATTTGCTATGCAAGTGCAAAGTAGATCAATGCTGCTTCAGTCTATCTCTGGGTTTTGTTTATAAACTGAACAATTGATTTGCAAACATCCTAATTGCCCTAGTGGTGGCTCAAGTAGCCTCATTAGATCAACCCCTGTGATTTGCATTTATTGACTATCATTAGCTCAGCCTAAATCCCTGAACTAAGCTGCAAACTGTGATCAGAAACCAAGCTAAAGTCTCGTTCCTGGACCATCACACCTTCTCCTCTTGGCAATCTAGATACATTGCACCTCCCCTGTGTAGTAGGTGAGATGCATCCCTGTTTCCCTGTGTTATAGGTGCAATGATCAGATAAGACTCTTTCTGCCTCCAGATTTTGGTTTTTGTTCACTCCCTTCAGCTTTATTCAATAGTTTTGCTATCTGTGATCAATATACCACTGTGGAAACTCCCTTCCTTTCCATTATTCAACCTCCATTGTACAAAGAATTGTGAATTTTTTTATGTATTGTTTGCCATTTATAGTTCTCCTTTACAAAGAAGTAGCTTAGTCGAACTGTTGTCTTTTGATTTGGAAGTGTCGCAAGTGTCATTTTCAGTCAAAGAAAAGAATCCTACTGTTCTTGATGGTCGATTACGCTGTTACTCTTGTATTTGATTTGAATTAATAGTTTTTCAAGTGTCGAAAGAAGTTTTCAATTCAAAATCAAAAAGTGTCGTCATTGTCTTCCTTTCGTCTTTTGAAGAGAAAATTGTTAGTACTATTGCTTTGAAAAGATAATTCAGATTTGTACTTAGCATTCTTTTTATCATTCATACATTAAGAAAGCGGAAAACAAATACATGCATGTGCATTTGAATTTAGATTGCTTGTTGATTTTGATTTAGGACAATGCATCTAGTGTGTGCTCTCTGCGCTATGTTGAAAGAATCTCGCTTCTCTTTCCTTAGTAGCTAGGATTTTCATTGCAAAAAGAACAATAAATGACTATTTATCATCTTAGATTGAATTTTAGGAATTGTATATCTACATCACGCGGTGAACCTTAAACGAAAACTTCTTAAGAAATATCAACTATAAAATAAATTCAATGAACATAAAAACGCTTTGGACCCTTATGCACAACATTTAGAAGTCTACTCTAGAGACATATTCTAGTGTCGTAAACCCTGGTAATTGTCGCTTTAATCGTAGGTTGGGTGATTCCTCCTCTTTGAGACGACATGTGCCAGTACGGACTTGTGCTCCCACATACCATCAAGTATATTTTGGGAGACCACAATAGGCTATATCCTTTATCCTTAGGAAGCTGTGTCTGCCACCCTATCGATCGCAATGCACAGAACACAACATTTGGGAAGATTGACTGTCGTACCATAAAAAGTATTTTGCAGTTTTGCGATTGGTTTGGTAATCCCTCTGTCTAGATTTCCAGAATAGTCCCTTTTGTTCCTTTTCAGACTCCTTAAAGGAAAAGGTCCATCTAAGCACTTGTCACTTCAAGCTCATTAAAAATCGAAGGCGACTAGAGACATGTTTAGCTTTTTCTCGACTCTTAAAAATTGAAAAAGAAAGTTGTGTCGAAGCATCTAAAATTCATTTAATTCAGAATCACCTTTTCCCCTTTATTTTGAGTTGATCGAGTAATCCACAATCATGGAAGAAAGTCAATCGAAACCCCATCGTTCATAGAGATTAACGAGTCAACCATCTTTGACTCCAGAAACGAAACTATTTCGGACAAAGCGAACTCGTTTAACTAGATCAAAGTCCCCTGGTTTGCTTGGAACTTGTGTTCCAACATCCTCAGGGACTCCGGTTACTCCAACCATTTCTGGTATCCCTGCCTTTATAGAAGAAGTTCCACGGCCACAAGAGGACATTAGAACTAATCCTAGTGTAACGGTAAATGCTTCTATTCCTGAACCAGCTCCATCTATAGCTGATTCAGAAGGTGTTACCCCTCCAACATCTTTCGCTGCAGAGTCTATACCTTATTCGGCACCGGAAATATTTTACGGACCTGATGGTCTGCCTCTTCCACCTGGATTGATTGCTATAGAAGAGATTATGGAGGATCATCCATCTAGTACTCCATTGCATTTTGGAGCTGGGATCACTCTATATCCTTCTTCATCAAAAGTTAGCCTCCCTTCATCGCAAGCTCCTGTAGAATCGCTAGGAAATCTTTTGGATAAACTAGATATGTCTGAATAACTGTCGACATCGAGGACTGTGTTATCTGATGTAGCGGTAGCAAAACCTGCTGCTGCCACTCCAACGATGTTCACTGGAGTACCATTTGTCCCAACTAGCTCTCAACCACTAGATGGAGACCATCCAGGGACTGTTTCGACAGTATGGTCTGTTCCAGTTTGTTCATCTAGAATAATATCTAGAATCTCTTATGTTGAGTCTCAGCAAATTGGTCCTTCGCAGCAGTATCAATTTGGGCAGCCTGGTCCCCAAAGGCAAGTCGTTCCTTTGAGCACTGGATTGCCTCCGTATGGGGGGCAGTATGCCCTTTCATTGTTCCCTCTAGGAGAACAACCATATGAGAGTTCGCAACAGAACCCGGGTCATGCTAGAATTACGTCCAATAGTTGGGTGCCAATACTGCCTCAACAACTAATAATTGTATACTCAATGCAACAAAGTCTACTTGTGTCAAATATCCCCACTACACCGGCTATTGTGACGGTGTTGCAAGTACAAGCATTGCCTGTTGTATGCCAACCTCAAGTTTCTTAGGTCGCAATACAACAACCTCTTGTCTCCATGACGCAACCACAATCACTGATTAGTGGCTCCTTAATTGGAGTGACCCAGGCTCAAATGGGTACTATTACCCCTCGTCTTGGTCAAATAGCCAGTATTGGACAACAGCAAATGGCTTCACAACCATGGCTGGTACAATATCAACAACCGCAATTCCAACAAGCTTACCAAGGATTTGAGCAACAAATCTTTGCGAGTAATGGGTAGCCGTATATTCAAAACGGTCAACATCAATCATATCATAATGGTTATGCCCATCAACCTTACCAAATTTATCAGCATCAAATGCATTATGCTGGTATGCAAAGGCCCACTACTCAGGCAATCCCACCTTATCCTGGGCATGATTCGCCGAACCTGAACCAACAGTTGCCCTTCGTGGCGACTTTAGAGTTACTGGATCTAAATCGGCTAACAATGATCCAATTGCTTATGCCCCTTGGTGGCTGGAGATTCCTCATAAGCTTTTATCAGATATTCCTAAATTTAATGGAAATCCGGGTGAAGAACCGTTGAATCATGTGATGACCTTTCATCTGTGGTGTTCATCCAACACTCTAAATAATGATTCGATTAGGCTTCGCCTTTTTCAGCGAACGTTAACTGGTTCGGCAGACAAATGGTATATCGAATTTCCTAGAGCTTCATTCGATAACTTCAACGCCCTTTCCACAACCTCTTTAACTCATTTTCAGTTACCAATAAGGTACAAAATAGGAACAGATCTTCTTACCAATTTCAAACAAACGACGGTCACTCACATATCTGATCATATTCATGAGTGGCGATGTCGTCGTAGAATGGTAAAAATATGTTCCTGATCATCTGCTAGCTGAATGGTTTATTAAGTCATTGTTACCTTCTATCACAGAAGATGTGGCAAAGGGAGGGGTCGTCACTAAATATTAAGTCATTGCTCGTGCGCAACATCTAGACTGATCTATACTTAGTTTGGCATGCTCTATGAAAAAATCCCTGATGCTCCTAGACTGGAGTTTTCTGTTCCTCCTCCCCCTAAATCAAACAAAGACTCTCATGCCGGGGATGGCATGATAGGTACGACTAGCACGAAAACCGTAGAGGCTACATCAAAGAAAGCCTGTACGATTTCTAGTCAAAATGAAAATAAGGAACTTCTCGTCTCAGAGGTAAATGTCGTGTCGACTGACAAAGGAAAAGAACCAAAGCAACCAGGAGGCACGAAGAAAAAGAAAGGGAAAAAGAAGAAATAAGAGGACTTGTCTCCTGAAAAATCTTCAGAAAACCCTTCTGGAGAAAGGAAACCAAGTCATCCATGCTTTATATGCGATGAGGATCATTGGACGAAAGACTGTCCACATAAAGCTGAGCTTAAGAAACTCTTAAAGAATTCAAAAACCTCAGCGATTGACTGATCCGTTTCTAAACCTATGAACCAATCTGGTTACTAGTGACAATGCTTCCCCATCCCAAGTGCTTATGTTGTCCATTTCAAAAGAGCAAAATGATGCTTTGATATTGACAAGGAATAAAGATTACGGGAATCCACAGCTATCGAACAACAAGGATAATGATCAACCTAGTAGTTCGACAACAACTTCAACTGAAGTTGTGCCACCCATCATTCCTGAGCTAACGATAAAGCCACCAAAGGGAGTAGTACACAAGTTGACATTTAATCCTCGTGCCAAAGCAGCACATAATTATAATATAGTAGAGGACTTGGCCCAATCGCCGTCTGCTATTTCGACACTTGAGGTACTGCAAAATTTCCCCTCCCAGAAGCAGGCTCTATTATCAGCAATAGGTGGGATTGACCTAGCGGATTCCAATCTTGTGATCTTTAATCATAAAGGATATGACCCGCAATTACCAGCTCAACTCGCTTTCCTTATTCAAGTGAAAGCCCTCAACAAAACTGTTCATCGAACAATTATTAATGAGGGGGCATCTACATGTATTGCGTCAATGAGTTGCTAGAAAACTTTAGGTTCACCACCCTTGTCGCAATCATCAATGACATTAAAAGCATTTGATGGACGAAATACACTCCATACAGGATTTTAAGTAACTTGAAAGTAGAACTGGAGGGCAAAACAGTAGAAACTGATGTTGAAGTTATCGACGGAAACCTCGATTACAACATCCTATTGGGAAGGCCCTCGATATATGTTATGGCTGCTGTTGTGTCGACATACTTCAGAAAGATTGCATTTCCTTTCCAAGGAGGAATTACAATCGTCGACCAACAAACATTTCTCCCCAACAGTTCACAAGTTACGGGAAGCATTCCGATGATCCACGGAAGCTTTTAGTCGCTTCAAATATCAGAGTAGGCCTACTAAAAGACCCTACATTGATGGGTACTTTTGCCCTACTGCCTCCAAACAATTTGGCAGAAGTGGCCACGGTGGGAACCTGCTATATGATGTCTTCCATTCAGAAGATGTCCGAACACGATGTTAGCATGGATCATCGCTAGGTTTTGCCTCCAAGCCCAATAGAAATATTGTAGCAATTAATGTTTTCGGCATGGGAGGAAAACCCAAATCAATTCTTATCAAGCGTTGGGATAGCTAGGTCTAAGGAATATGGTACCTCTTTAGATCCTTGGTCACATGTACATTCTACAGACGAAGGAATTGTTCAGTCAATGATGATTGACGAGGCACCATGGGAAGATTACCACCATTGTTCCCATCTTCCATATTACAAAAAATATTGTTCCAGCGACCTTGATCATCCTTCAGTTTTTGATTTCCTATCAAATACTGTAAATAGAGTGGATTCCGAGTGAAACTTGTCCAATATTGGAGAGACTATTGCCATAAATATCTCGACCAAACTAGATGTTGTAGAGAATATTCATGTCGGCAAATCTTGTTCTTCTTCAGAATTGGAAGTATATTACGCTCTCTTTCGTGAGTTCAAAGATGTCTTTGCGTGGTCATATGAAGAAATGCCAGGCATTGACTTGAGCATAGTTGAACACGAAATCAAGATGTATCCATATGTCAAACCAATATGACAACGGCTTCGGCAGGTGCACCCCAAGAAAGCTGTTGCCATCAAGGCAGAAGTTGAAAAACTTCTCCATGCTGGTTTCATTTACCTGGTTCCTCTAAACGATTGGGTATCAAATATTGTTCCTGTAATGAAAAAGCAAGGAACGATTAGAGTGTGCGTTGATTATAGAACACATATTTCATTAAAATTGGGAACATTTTATTACAAGGACATCGTTAGAATTGAATTTTTTGGTTATTTTAAAATTCTAGATCCACTATTTAATTCCAAGTTTAATGAAATATGTGTTATAGGGATGTAAATCAACCTTGTCCAAAAGACAACTACCCTACATCCTTCATTGACCAAATAATTGATGAATGTGTCGGATGTGAAATCTTCTCATTTATGGATGGATTTTCTGGGTATAATCAAATAAATATCCGCCCACGGGACTAGTCAAAGACTGCATTTATTTGTCCGTGGGGCACATTTTCATATCGCAAGCTACCTTTTGGTTTAAAGAACGCAGGGGAAACCTTTCAAAGGACAATGAATTATGCCTTCCATGACATCAAAAACATCGTTCAACCATATCTCGACAATCTTCCAACTCATTTGCGAAAGTGGACCAATCATCCGTAACATTTGAGAGCGATATTTCTACGTTGCTAACACGACAAGATAAGACTAAATCCACACAAATGTGTGTTTTGTGTCAGTTCTGGTCGTTTACTTGTGTTTGTAGTCTCAAAGGACAGGATTTGCCTCGACTCGTGTAAGGTTCAAGAAATCATTGATCTGCCTCCACCTTCAAATTTGCTTTAGATTCATAAACTCCAAGGGAAAGCAAAATTTTTGAGGAGGTTCATTCCAAATTATACTGAACTTGCTAAAGGTTATACACGTCTATTGAAAAAAGAAATACCCTTCATCTAGGATCAGTTTGCGCAAGCTTCCTTTGATGCTCTAAAGGAATCCCTAGTAAAAGCATCATTCATGTATGCTCCTTATTATCAAAAAGACTTTAACCTGTATCTGGCTGCAGCGAATACAACCATCACAATGGTTTTAGTTCAAGAAGACAATGGAATTGAACATCCTATCTATTATTTAAGTTGAAACTTAAGTGATACGGAAAGTAAGTACTCATATGTTGAAAAGCTAGCTCTTGTAGTTGTTCAAGCGATACAAAGATTTCGACACTATGTCCTCTTTCGAAAAACTGCCATTTTGTCAGATTGCAACCCCATGACTTATATCTTGTCGCGACAGTTGCTTGGGGGAAAATATTCAAAATGGATAGCGATTTTGCAAGAGTTTGATCTGGAATTCGTAAAATCAAAATCAAAGAAAGCCCTAGTTTTCGTGGAGTTACTATGTGATTTCCCATCGTCGTCCAACGATTCAACATCCAAAGCAACAATCGTGGATGAATCTTTGTTTATGATATCTTCAAGCGATCCGTGGTATGGGGATATAATCATTTATCTCCAAACCCAAACATATAGGTCTAATACCTCAAGATCAAAGCAACGACGTACTCGATACCAAGCAAAAGACAACATGATCATTGGTGATATGCTTTACCATCGTGGTATCAATACAGTTCTGTAGAGATGCCTCATCGATGAGGAGGCTGAAAAAGTCCTGAATGATTGTCATTCAGGTGCATGTGGGGGGCATCAATCTGGTTATGCTACGGTACAAAAGATTTTACAAGCAGGATACTTCTGGCCAACAATGTTCAAGGATTGCATAACCGCAGTTAGAAGTTGCCATGCTTGTCAAATCTTCAATCACAAAACCAGAATACCACCCGCACCTCTGCAGCCAATAGTTGCTGTTGGGCCACTCGCAAGATGGGGCATAGATTTCATGACATGTAACCCCACCTCGGTCGGGGGGCATGGGTATATCATAGTTGCAGTTGAATATTTTATGAAATGGGCTGAGACAATGCCTACATTAAACAACAACGGCGAAATGACTTCTCTTTTCTTTTTCAATCATGTAGTCTCCAGATTCGGTGTTCCACAAACTATAGTCAGAGATCATGGATCGCATTTTTGCAATCACATGATGGTTGAGTTGGCTACCAAATTAGGACTGTCCCATGACAGCTCTACTCCGTATTATCCGCAAGCTAACGGGCAAGTTGAGGCAATCAACAAAGTCCTGAAGCGCATGCTGCAAAGGATGATTGGAGTCCATAAATAGAGTTGGCACTTAATCCTGTACTCAGCCTTGTGGGCATACCGGACATCGGTGAGAAATGTGACCGATTTTACACCCTTTTAGTTGGTGTATGGCCTGGAAGCCATCTTACCAATTCAATACGAAATCTAGTCCCTCAAACTCGCAGTCGATCTTCTCTCCGGAACTTCAGAAGAGGAGGCTCATTTCTTGGAATTAATCCAAATGGATGAAACCTCTTGTGATGCTGCCTTGGCTAATGAAGCCCATAAGAAATGAGTCAAGGTGCAGTTTGACAAGAATGTCAAACCCCGTGTCTTCTCAGAAGGTGACCTGGTATTGCTTTACCACCAGGAGCCCGACAAGCTAGGAGTAGGTAAGTTCCAGCCTTTATGGATGGGCCCCTATATTGTTGAGTGAGTATTAGCAAAAGGAGCCTATGAGTTAGTCGATTATGATGGGATTCCACTATCGCAACCCCGAAACGGGTTGTACCTTAAGCGTTACTATGCTTGACTCAGTGTAGTAACTTCTTCATATGCTTTTGTTACATTTTGTTTTCGCTAAGAGTGATCGTTTTACTTAGGTAATCCACTTTTGCATTTGTTGCAGATGGCAAACCTATTGGAACAATTTTTTGGATATGCCGACAGAGCAAGTTGTAGTTCGCGGAACCTATCTTCTGCGGCCTGGGCCATCTTTAATCCAAGCGGTGAGTTAGTGAGTTTCAGTGGGGTATGTATTGGCCGATTAACGAACAACATCGCTGAATACAACGCATTGATAGAGCTCCTTTGTGATGCCATCGTGCATGGAATACGCCAACTCGTCATTAGGCTAGACTCACAACTCATCATTCTACATCTCACTGGTATCTATTCCGTTCGGAATCCAGCTATCTATCACATGTTCCTAAGAGTCAAGATTTTGGAAAGACAGTTTGATTCTATCCAATATCAACATATTTCTAGAAACTTAAACATATTAACAGATTCATTGGAAAATTATGTGTTATATAGAAATTTGCGACATTTACAAAAGAAAAGAATTTCTTCAATATTTGCATCAGGATCATGTAACTTAACCAAAATAAAGCTCTGAAAATAAAAAATATATATAACTATTTATGGTTTACACATAGTGTTCTGTGTCCAAGACAAAATCGGTCAAATGACCCAAAGAATCAAAATGCTAGGGGGCACCCTAGTCTAATGGTGTTGGTGATAACAAGTCACCGCCTGTGCAATCATGCATAAAAGCCTTGTCCATCGACTTGGCACGCTAGTAGTATGTCGCTGTAATCTCAGGGGCAGCTCGTCTGTCCTCACATTCGGGATACCGAGGGTGAGACCCTCGATCTGATCCTGCAATGCTGCAAGAGTCTCGGACACATCCAGGTCGCAAAGGACAACCCTCCCTACAACTTCTCCTGCTGGAACGACAACTAGTGCTCTCAGTCACACTGCTGGTCGCACCGGTACGATATCTGCATGAGCACATGAGTTTTGATTAGTCTTGAATGAAAGAAAGCACAAAGGACATTATAAAAGCAATAAACAGGTATATGGTCAGAGATTTTACCTATAACACTCCACTACTCACTAGCCAACAGCACCAAATCTGGGTCACCTCGGAAATCCATACCAACATACGAACACTCAACATAAACCATCTCCTGACAGTTGAACCACTTGAAGGAGGCATTAGAGAAAGAAACTTGCGGTTGACCAGCATGTCGGGCCATAAGGTCAACCCATCTCTGCATTCGTGGCTCAGTAGGTGGTGGCAAACCAAGTGAAATGTACTATGGCTGCATTAGTGGGATCTTCTCCAAGGCAAAAGCAGTCCAAATCGAACCATAGCCAAAGTTCTTGGATTGTCCATTTTTCACCTTGGTAAGTTGTTCTTTTATCACCGAAAGTACTGCATCACACCAGTGGAACACCTTCGGTTTGAGGCATTCCAAGGCGTACTGCATATAGGACTTGTTGGCCAAGTGAAGAGCCCCACTACCAGCCAGTCTAGCAAAGGTGAATAAGATAGTCCTCAAGGACCAGTCAGTGACATTTTGGATGTTTATCTTGCCATCCTTGCTTAGCTGAGATCCTTCTCTACAGTATCAACGAATATAATCCCTCACGGATTTGCCCCCATGGGCGGAACCCAATAGTGAGAGAGGGCCACTATGCCTCGATAAACCGGTCGAAAAGTAGATGTCCACAACAGTCAAGGGAATGGATTTGCCTCTGATCTGGAACACTTGGTTGGTAGGATCCCATGCATCAAGGAAATATTGCAACAAGTTGATTTGTTGCCTCATGCTAGATATGTGGAAGAACTTGAGCAAACCATAGTTCCGCAATGCAGTTACCATACCCGGATCGTGTAAAGCGACCATGTCCTCTTCTTCATGCTCACATGCTCGCCATGTAACAACCATTTTTCTCCGATGAATCTTTGAAAAATTAAATAAGAGAAGAGTCAGCATCTTGATTTGGCAAAAAACAGGCAAAATTTCCATGAAAAAGAGTGCACAAGTTTCCCTCCTTAAGCCCATCGAACCCCAGCTGTGTACTGGGTGAGATGCATACTAACTGGCCAATGGCCAGCCTAGTATGCATCACACCTTTCGATGTACACAGGGTGCGGTGGGGGCATAACGAATTGTTCAAACCCCAGTGGCTCAGGAAAGCAAGGAAACATGTTCAGAATTCAAAAAGGAAAGAATGCAAATGAAGAGCTCAGGTTTAGCTCCTACCTGGTTCAGATGGCGCCGAAAATCATCCACAGAATCTCTCAGAATCAGCTAGTGAAAATCGAGGGGGAAAACACTTCCAAAGCTCCAATAATCCCAAATTCTAATGGAATGGTAAAATGAGGGGTAAAAACTACTTTTAAATTACTTTTCACGTAATTCGAGTAGGGTATTAGTGTTTTAACTCGTTTTTCAAGCATGTATTCTAATTTCTAATTAGTTTGATGGAGCAATTGAACAGTTAGTACGACCGTCAAAAGAACATAGTGTTAATGGTAAATCGAATATCAGTGACCATTATCATGAGCAGTTTTACGCAAAGTTCAAGCTCGTTAAAAATTAAACCTAAGCAATGAGCATATGTTCCACCAGAGTTTAAGCTCATTAAAAAATGAACCAATCTCTGGTAAATAACCATTGTGAATGCATTATCATCAACGTTTGAGCCTTGGTCGTGTTCTTACCATCACCTCCACAGTGTTTTAGCTGATCATATGCCTCCATTTGATTGTTTACCCTTTTGAAGAAAGCTACGACGAGTGATTCTATTAGCCATCCTCGTAACACTACCATGATTGGAAAGTTCCAAACCTTACCTGGAACCAGCTGCTACTCGAAAGTATCACTCGTTCCTTAAAAAACGAGTCTCCTTTAAGCTCTTTTCATCTGACTCTTAAAATATGAAAATATTGCTGAGCAATTGGCCTCTCCAGCTCGTTAAAGCTATCGAAATTGCTATCCCTCCTCTGGATTTTAATCTTTTTGGACCTGAGGGATTATTACACAAAAAGATCGAGCGGTTGTCTTGTTTGTCTCATTAAAAGTATCGAAAACTCATCCCTTTCGTATTATTTTATACTTTTTTAGACTTAAGTGATTATATTACGAAAAAGGAATACCAGAGTTTCCTTTTTGTCTCTTTTCAGACTCTCTAAAGTTGAAAGGAATCAAGTTATCTTTGCTGTTAAACTCGTTAAAACAATAGTGACAAACTTGTCCATGCAGACAAGAACGAGTTTCACTGTCACTATGCTCTTTAAAACATAGCGATGGGTTGCAAATTATAGAACAAGCATATTTTATCCTCCTCAATCTTGACAAAAATAAAGAGGTACTAGTTAGTGATGACTGGGGAAAAATTGGGAAGAAAACTTGAAGAAACTTTATTGGTAGCAAGTCGCTCTTGAACATGACACTTTCACTCTGTTATCACTCGGGCTTTCCTAGAAGTTGTGTAAGAGGAAAGTATACCCGAGGTAACCACAAACCAACCTTTTAGATGCAGAATCTAGCCACTCTGCATCCAGAGAAGGCTCTCTCTTTATGATTTATCTTTGTTCTTGGAAGGTTTTAGGCTAGTTATAGATTCAAGAGTTTGTTTTGGGAAAATGGTGGAATCCACAAACTAAGGGCAAGATTGAGAGCTTTCAGTCCATTGGGCTATGGAGTCAAAGGATGGCTTTACTGGATTTCTATTCTAAGCACAAGATGGTATTACAGGGAAAGATAGCTAGAAAGAGAACAATCCTTAAAATTCAAAGTGGATGGGATGATTTTGAACGGATGAAAGGCAACTAAGAGTCTTTCACAATGTCCAAAGGAAAGAAATGAAATGACTACAAACAAAGAGCAATGAAGAATCCTTTGTTATAGTAACCAACAGTGTTTAAATTAGTAAAGCAAGAGAATTTAAGAATTCATGCTTATAACTAATTTAGAGGAAAACATCAAGAATAATAACATTTGGAAACACAGTACAATTAAGCAAATTCTGTTTCAATCTCTTATGCAAATTATTCAGGAATGGATATGATGGTATTATGTGTTTAAATTAGTAAAGAAAGAGCATTTAAGAATTCATGCTTATAACTAATTTGGAAGAAAAAATCAAGAATAATAACATATAAAAACAAAGCACAATTAAGCAAATTATGTTCCAATCTCTTATGCGAATTATTCATAAATGGATATGATGATATTATAGACTGATAGAAAATTTCAGAGAAAGGGTAGAAACACTTATTGAACTACTGTCCAACACATGAATCCTGCAACAAGTCCTGTGCTTTAAATCCTCATCCAGCCAAGCCACGAAAAATTTCTCCAAGTGCTTTTATTCTGAAGTTTCAATGTTACAGCCAAGTAATGGAATCCCCCCAATGCTTCCAAGAGTGGAGTATTTATACCAATTCTAAACTAAAATATCTTGAAACAAATATCAAAATTGGTTCACAAATCTCTCCAACTATTTACATAAAAAGAACTTAATTAAAGGACACTCAAAATAATGCATCTATTTGGCACTATTTTGTATGGATAAGTGATGAAAAAGAGAAGAATTCGAATTTGATCCAACTCTTATTTGATGATGAGGCATCCAAGTCACTAACTGTTTCCTTTCTTTGTGCAATCTGCTCCAACAATTCTGCAAACTTGGGGTCCAATGATATTTTTGTATTTCTCAATCTGTAATAGATATGTAAAAAGTGAAATAGTTTATTGTAGATAAATATGTTGGTCAGATAAACCTCTTTCATTTTCCCAAAATTCCTCTCCAGCTATGCATAATAGTCTCTGTAAAAAAATGTGTAAAACAGAGTTTTACAGAGTCTGAAAAATGGCCTGTAAAGATGCGCATGTATATCTCATTATGAAATCACTATGAAAAATATGAGATAGGTTCTTGTATACGGGTATCTTAGGTACAAAAACCTCCTTCAGTGTTGTATGAAGTATTTTGGATTGGCCAAAATACTCTCTGCCAAATGATGACTTAAACTGAAATTTTCTGCAAAAAGTGCTTTCCAACATTGTTTAATATTTCCAAAACCATAATGGCTGTTAGAAAAGTGAGAGAGGTTTTTGTATATGGACCTATTAAGAACATAAACCTTCTTCATTTTTGTAAAATTCATCTTGGATTCATCACAATATTTTCTGCAAAACTATGACTAAAATATGCAATTTCTGCAAAAATGTTCCCTCTTGTTATGCTTTTTCATCTTTTTACTTTCTTGCTCTTTTGACTGTTTTACTTTCACTTTAGACAAACCTCAATATTGGTGAAAGTATTATCATCTCTTTTTACCATTTTACTGCCTTCTGTATTCACTTTTACTGTTTACCTTTGACTGCTCTGTAACTTCGTTTTAACTTTCACTGACTTTTACCTTATACACTTTAACCACTGATACTCTTTAGCTGTTATGCTTTCTAACCTCTGTTTGAATAGATTTGATAACAATCTTGGAGTAAAAAAATCTTATGACTAGTATTAAGACTTTTTATCCAAGAATGTGATCTTCTGATTACCTCTTCAGGGGACAACCGAGTAGATTTTTCAAGCAATTCCCCAATGGACAAGGGAGTGAGGTTTTGACCAGGTTCAAAATGGAGCATCACATTGATAGCTTGGGGAGTAATGGGGAAAAGAACACTCTGGTCAGGGGATATTACAGCTCTTTGAGTCAGATCATAGTTAGAATGGCAGTAATGGATGATTTCTGGGAAATAAATGACTGAAGGAATGAGATACCTTGGGAGATTAGATTCCCACAACCCTATAATATCGTGCCCCTTTGAGTATTCGTCTCTACAGCGATAATAGCTCAATAGGGGACTTTCATCAAAATGCAGGTCTTTAATTTGGAAATCTTCATCTATCAAAGGTAAATATTCCAATTCACGGTGAGGAGCATTCAGTGGAGTAATATTCAGAGCTGCCGACACCTCCATTTTGGTTCTTGTGGATTCAAAATGGAGGTTTCTGGTTTTACTCATAGGCCGGGCGGGATTTCTAAAAAATGAAGGAAATTGGCACAATTTGTTGGTTCAGGGAGCAATTACACACTTTTAAAACCTCTTGGAAGGACTCAGTGATGATTTTTAATCACTATTTCAGCGAAAAACAAAGAACACTGAGTTTTACTTGCAGTCGGGGCGGGGATTGCCAGTGGACAAACCACAGTGGCACGAAACTTTTCGGAAGTTTTATTCATATTTTTGTTTTTAAACATACATATGGCATGTTTAAAGTTTTTGTATATATATTTTTTATTTATATGGTAACAAACAAATATTATTTAATTACCATAAGGGTGGGATTATAATATAATGATAATTTTAACCAAAGGGCTTATAAAGTGGGGTTTTTAATGAATTTTTGGGAAAATAATTACTTTGGTTAAACTATATAATATAAGTATTTTTTGGGATATTTATAAAAAGGGAGTTATATACTTAGGATAAGGTATTTTATTAGGGATTTAGTATAATAGAGTTAAATGTAAATATGGCAAAGGACAAGGAAACTCAAAATATTTTTGCACATCTAAGAAAGTGATAACTTATGAAGTAAATTGCAATATTTTATCTTCAACACTTAAACCTAGAATAACAAGTTATTTTCAGGGATTTTTATGGGATTTTGCATGATTTTCCTAAGTAAAATAGGATTTTACTTAGGACAAAG
The DNA here is from genome assembly GCA_000404065.3 of Pinus taeda. Taxonomy (NCBI): domain Eukaryota; kingdom Viridiplantae; phylum Streptophyta; class Pinopsida; order Pinales; family Pinaceae; genus Pinus; species Pinus taeda. The sequence continues at coordinate 89,584 of APFE030573592.1, read as the reverse complement.
TTAAAGATGGAAGATTATAATGATGGATTATCTTAATTACTTAGGTCTTTTTGATCATTAGGCCGAGGGTCCGGTCCCTCCAAAGGTCAAGGAAATGCCTTGAGCCCCTTTGATCTCCAAATACCTTAGTACTTTGCAGGAAATTAGTGAAACTTTTGAGGGGAAAGTGATGAGGGAGGTTAATGAGTTTGACTTTTCTTGTGGTGATTTTCCAGTGTATTTCCTGCTTTAGTACTTGTAATGAAAGTAAAGGATCAAAAACACGTAGCAGCATCATTCATCAGATAACACTTTGCAGCACCATCTACCTACCCTGTCTACTTAATACTACCATTTTCTCTTCTTTATAAGGGTGCATTTAGACTTGCAAACCCTCATCAACATTTTTTCTTTTTACAAGGAAAATCTATCTAATTCTACCCTTATTACATCCAAGGGCTCAGATTAAATTGTTGAGCACCTTTTATTAACTCTAACTATCTACTTATCTGCCAAGATTAAATTGTTTGGTTAGATATTTATTCTCTAGTCTACAACATGAAATTGAAATATGAGTAAGCCAAGTTTAAACAGTTTGACTTATTCATGAATTGTGGCAAAGGTTGGACAAGCTACACACAATTGTTTTATTACAAAAATGAAGTAGTAGTGGCATTTGGATTTGCACACTTTCATTGGTCTATTTTTTGCTTGGGTTCATTTATTTCACTTCTTTTTTTGACCACTTTATTTTTCTTACCCTTTGATTTTTCTTTTAGGGTACACCCTCTTTACATTTTTTAACTTTTATGATTTTTTTGTTTTTCAAGAATATGGAACACCTTTGCTCAAGAAAGAAGGTTTGAACATATTACATAGTTCAATCAAGACAATCATGAAAGATGAAACCTATTGGTATAGGAGGCTAACACTGGCTCCACTTGTGGATGGCTTTTCCTTGTGGAAAGTCAAGAACAGCAGGCATATGCGTGAAAATGTCTTCAAACTGGAAGTATGAAATCTTCCTTCTTCTAGTAGCTTTATTTTACATATGTTAGTGACACTTGTGAAGCTTAGGGCTTTTTGTTCGGGCTTCAACTCCAACAAGTTTACCATCCAATCAACACCAAACCTTTATTCTTCCTTCTTGAATCCCACTTGAGCACCTTGTAACTTAGGCAGGAATCTATAGTCTTGGTATTTTTATCAAAAATATTTTAAACCTTTTCCTGCACAACTTGAGATCTGACCTGAAACTAAAAGGTGTTGCAACCTTCAAACCAAATCAGTAACTCATCAAGATCTTAGGGCCTTTTGATTGGATTCAAATATTTAAGGATTTATTTCATAGTCTACTAAAATCTATTTCATAATCTACTAAAATGTGATTTAAATCAAACTGAAATCCTACCTACTTACTCTAATCAACTTTCTGACTGCTGGTTAGGTAAAATGAAACAACAAATGCAACCACTCAAGCATCATATACATTGGTTATCTTTGTTGCTTGTGCTTGTTGGTGTTTAAAATTGAGATCTTGCGATCAAATATAGCTTTGTTAACCTTTGAGAAGATAAGGAAATTCCTGATCTCCTTTGTTGGATCTAGAAATTGTACAAAAGGATCTTGTAACATATATACACTATTCTTGAACTCATTCAAACAATTGTACATCTGTTGTGTATGTCTTGCATGCCATGAAATTGAAATATCACTTTTATCTTTATCACCCTGCATGTTTTCAACTGCACTTTGTGATGATATTTCTATTGATTGAAATGTCTAGCTGGTGAAACCATTATCATCTTGATTTCGACTCTCATAGTCTGTTGATGGAGAAAAATTATGATTGCATTCATTATCAAACTCATCAGTTATGGGATCATGAAAAAACTTGGAAGGATTGATGCAGCTTATTACATATAGGTTTAAATGGAACTTCATAAGTTTCTACAAGCTGCTTACCCTTCTCTTTAGAGATTTTATACCACATTCCCTTTAAAAACTGAAATGATTCAAAATAAAGAGGCAAAGAAGCTTCACTTATTTCCAAATTTTCTACATTTTCTTTCTCACTTTCATAGCTAAAATGAACACGCTGATCATTATTCTCAAGTTGGTGAAACCGTATTTCCTTCTTCCCAAAACTAGTCTCTGATTGTTCTCTAAAGTTAGTTTGGATTTGAAGAACATAATTATCATCATACTGATCATATTTGGGCAAATCATCAAAATAAGTAATGTCATCAAACACACACATTAGATCAACATATTTCTCCTCCACACATTTCTTTATAAATCTATCTTCTGATCTATGGTAGTTGGAATTAGCAGAAATTTGTTCATGATTCTCAATCTCTTCTTGTATTGATGGCTGCAATATATTGACCAAAGGATAATGATAATCCTGCCATATAAGATCTTCTAGATGATTTGTACCAGGAAAACAAACCTCATTCCAAACTGTTGCTTGATTTAAGTGATTGGAAAGTTGTTTCTCCTCCTTATTATCCACTTTAGCCAAGTGCTCCAAATACTCTTGATCTTCATCAAATATAACAACCTTATCACATACAACAGGAAAATCCTCATCATTATCTTTGTCATATAGAGGCTTGCAAGGGAATTGCAAACTCTCATTAATTTTAGATGAAAGATCATGATCTATCAAAGTGTGTTGTCTTATTTCATTTACATGCAAGGAAAGAAAATTTGTGACATGGTTTTCATCAAATGAATTTGACTGGTCTTTAGCTTCTGAAGAAACCACTAGCTGAAGATGGTCTTGTGGTTCAATATTTTTAAGCTCTATCGTCTCTACTTCCAGATATCCGGAATGTTGTTGGTTTTCATTGCTAATTTATATTTGAGAAAGTTCAGGGAATTGAATTTCTTCTTTATTCTGATTAGTTTGTTGTGATACAAGAATAGTATCCAGTGGGGAAACTTCATGGGTTTCTGAACAACATACATCATTTTCTTCTTTCTGAGGGGAAGATAATTCAAGCAAGGCTTCCACTTTTTGAAAAGGATTTTCTTTTAAAACCTCTAATATTTCATGATCCATGAATTGATCATCATCATCATAATAATTTTCAAGATATTGAATAAAACTTTCAAAATTGTCACAACAGTCTTGAATTAGCAATAGAGATGAATAAACTCCCTTGTATTTGTCATGAGATGCAACATGAAAATGCTTTAAAGAATATATGCTAGAGGCTGGTAAATTTTCATACCAAGATCTTGCTTTTTCTTCTAAAGTTATCATAAATATTTTCATAAGACAATCTTCATGGAATTTGACTTTAAACTTTCGAATGTGCATATGAAATTTTAATAAATGTAAAGGAGCATCATCTCTTGTTTCATCTTTAAACAATGAAAGATTTTTTGACCAATCAAATTTGGGCAAAGGGTTTGGAAAACCTGGAATCTTTGACTTGTCCAAAGGAGCATACCCGCGTTGATTTGTTAAATCCATATTGAAAACACTCAATTTGGGTCACCATAGGTTCTCAACAACTCTGGATTCTTTTAGTAGTGGAGTCTTGAGTATTTGAGGCTTCTTGATTGGAAAGTGATCGTCATAGGATTCAAAAGGATGATATATATTTACAATTTCCAAAGGAAAATAATAAAATAATAAATCTAAAATCTTCTCTAAAATACAATATACATTGGAAAATTCTATCAATTTAGAAATAACATAATGTCTTCGATAACAATCCAAGTTAAAAGCCTGATCTTTTTACACATTTCTTTCAGGTTCATTCCTCCAGTGGAGTCTTAGTAGTGAAATTGATTTTGGAGTCGCCAGGTGGATGATTTAACCTTTGTGTGTCTGATCCTTGTCCACCATCATAGATCAGATCTAAACCTGTAAAACAATTTTGAAGAAAAAGTTAGTTCTCTGGGAAACCAAATTTTGGATATTTTATGATTATTTTGCTTTTTTATGAATTTTAAAAACAACTTCTATGATTTCTTTAAGAGGCTTTAGATATGATATTTAAACTTTCTTAAAGACTTATTTGACAAGAGGAACTGATCAAGTATTTGAAACCAAATGTTCGATTTATAAACTAGACCGCAGATAGACTGAAGCAGCATTCATTTACTTCTGCAATTGCAAAGCAAGAGCATTTCAAAGGCTATCTGGCTAACTTCAGGCTCCGTCTGTAGCTTATAAAGTAAACAATAGTAACAAACAAATTATTCAGGTCCCCAGCGGAGTCGCCACTATGTTATCACTCAGGTTTTCCTAGAAGTTGTGTAAGAGGAAAGTATACCCGAGGTAACCACAAACAACCCTTTTAGATGCAGAATCTAGCCAATCTGCATCCAGAGAGGGCTCTCTCTTTATGATTTCTCTTTGTTCTTGGAAGATTTTAGGCTAGTTATAGATTCAAGAGTTTGTTTTGGGAAAATGGTGGAGTCCACAAACTAAGGGCAAGATTGAGAGCTTTCAGTCCATTGGGCTATGGAGTCAAAGGATGGCTTTACTGGATTTCTATTCTAAGCACAAGATGGTATTATAGGGCAAGATAGCTAGACAGAGAACAATCCTTAAAATTTCAAGTGGATGGGATGAATTTGAAGGGATGAAAGGAAATTAAGAGTCTTTCACCATGTCCAAAAGAAAGAAATGAAATGACTACAAACAAAGAGCAATGAAGAATCCTTTGTTATAGTAACCAACAATGTTTAAATTAGTAAAGCAAGAGCATTTAAGAATTCATGCTTATAACTAATTTAGAGGAAAACATCAAAAATAATAACATTGGAAACAGAGTACAATTAAGCAAATTCTGTTTCAATCTCTTATGCAAATTATTCAGGAATGGATATGATGATATTATAGACTGATATAAAAGTTTAGAGAAAGGGTAGAAACACTTATTGAACTGTTGTCCAACACATGAATCCTGCAACAAGTCCTGTGCTTTAAATCCTCATCCAGCCAAGCCACGAAAAATTTCTCCAAGCGCTTTTATTCTGAAGTTTCAATGTTACAGCCAAGTAATGGAATCCACCCTCAATGCTTCCAAGAGTGGAGTATTTATACCAATTCTAAACTAAAATATCTTGAAACAAATATCAAAATTGGTTCACAAATCTCTCCAACTATTTACATAAATAGAACTTAATTAAAGGACACTCAAACTAATGCATCTATTTGGCACTATTTTGTATGGATAGGTGATGAAAAAGAGAAGAATTCGAATTTGATCCAACTCTTAGTTGATGATGAGGCATCCAAGTCACTAATTGTTTCCTTTCTTTGTGCAATCTGCTCCAACAATTATGCAAACTCGGGGTCCAATGATATTTTTTTATTTCTCAATCCATAATAGATATGTAAAATGTGAAAGATGTTATTGTGGATCAATATGTTGGTGAGATAAACCTCTTTCATTTTCCCAAAATTCCTCTCCAGCTATGCATAATAGTCTCTGTAAAAATATGTGTAAAACAGAGTTTTACAGAGTCTGAAAAATGACCTGTAAAGATGCGCATGTATCTCTCATTATAAAATCACTGTAAAAAAACTGAGATAGGTTTTTGTAGATGGGTATCTTAGGAACAAAAACCTCCTTCAGTTTTATATGAAGTATTTTGGATTGGCCACAATACGCTCTACAAAATGATGACTTAAACTGAAATTTTCTGCAAAAAGTGCTTTCCAACATTGTTTAATATTTTCAAAACCATAATGGCTGTTAGAAAAGTGAGAGAGGTTTGTGTAGACGGCCCTCTTAAGAACATAAAACTCCTTCCGTTTTGTAAAATTCATCTTGGATTGATCACAATATGTTCTGCAAAACTATGACTAAAATATGCAATTTCTACAAAAATGTTCGTTCTTGTAATGTTTTTTCATCTTTTTACTTTCTTGCTCTTTTGAATGTTTTACTTTCACTTTAGACAAACCTCAATATTGGTGAAAGTATTATCATCTCTTTTTACCATTTTACTGCCTTCTGTATTTACTTTTACTGTTTACCTTTGACTGCTCTGTAACTTCGTTTTAACTTTCACTGACTTTTACCTGATACACTTTAACCACTGATACTCTTTAACCACTGATACTCTTTAGCTGTTATGCTTTCTAACCTCTGTTTGAATAGATTTGATAACAATCTTGGAGTAAGCAAATCTTATGACTAGTATTAAGACTTTTTATCCAAGGATGTGATCTTCTGATTACCTCTTCAGGGGACAACCGATTAGATTTTTCAAGCAATTCCCCAATGGACAAGGGAGTGAGGTTTTGACCAGGTTCAAAATGGAGCATCACATTGATAGCTTGGGGAGTAATGGGGAAAATAACACTCTGGTCAAGGGATATTAAAGCTCTTTGAGTCAGATCATAGTTAGAATGGCATTAATGGATGATTTCTGGGAAATAAATGACTAAAGGGATGAGATACCTTGGGAGATTGGATTCCCACAACCCTATAAGATCGTGCCCCTTTGAGTATTCATCTCTGCAGCGACAATAGCTCAATAGGGGACTTTCATCAAAATGCAGGTCTTTAATTTGGAAATCTTCATCTATCAAAGGTAAATATTCCAATTCACTGTGAGGAGCATTCAGTGGAGTAATATTCAGAGCTGCCGACACCTCCATTTTGGTTCTTGTGGATTCAAAATGGAGGTTTTTGGTTTTACTCACAGGCCGGGGGGGATTATAATATAATGATAATTTTAACCAAGGGGCTTATAAAGCAGGGTTTTTAATGAATTTTTTGGAAAATAATTACTTTGGTTAAACTATATAATATAAGGGTTTTGGGATATTTATAAAAAAGGGAGTTATATACTTAGGATAAGGTATTTTATTAGGGATTTAGTATAATAGAGTTAAATGTAAAATATGGCAAAGGACAAGGAAACTCAAAATATTTTTGCACATCTAAGAAAGTGATAACTTCTGAAGTAAATTGCAATATTTTATCTTCAACACTTAAACTTAGAATAGCAAGTTATCTTGAGGGATTTTTATGGAATTTTGCATGAGTTTCCTAAGTAAAATAGGATTTTACTTAGGACAAAGTTAAAGATGGAAGATTATAATGATGGATTATCTTAAGTACTTAGGTCTTTTTGATCATTAGGCTGAGGGTCCGGTCCCTCCAGAGGTCAAGGAAATGCCTTGAGCCCCTTTGATCTTCAAATACCTTAGTACTTTGGGGGAAATTAGTAAAACTTTTGAAGGGAAAGTGATGAGGGAGGTTAATGAGTTTGACTTTGCTTGCGGTGATTTTCCAGTGTATTTCCTGCTTTAGTACTTGTGATGAAAGTAAAGAATCAAAAACATGTAGCAGCATCATTCATCAGATAACACTTTGCAGCACCATCTACCTACCCTATGTACTTAATACTACCATTTTCTCTTCTTTATTAGGGTGCATTTAGACTTGCAAACCCTCATCAACATTTTTTCTTTTTACAAGGAAAATCTATCTAATTCTACCCTTATTACATCCAAGGGCTCAGATTAAACTGTTGAGCACCTTTTATTAACTCTAACTATCTACTTATCTGCCAAGATTAAACTGTTTGGTCAGATATTTATTCTCTAATCTATAACATGAAATTGAAATATGAGTAAGCCAAGTTTAAACAATTTGACTTATTCATGAATTGTGGCAAAGGTTGGACAAGCTGCACACAATTGTTTTATTACAAAAATGAAGTAGTAGTGGCATTTGGATTTGCACACTTTCCTTGGTCTGTTTTTTGCTTGGGGTTCATTTCTTTCACTTCTTTTTTTGACCACTTTATTTTTTTTTTTACCCTTTGATTTTTCTTTTAGGGTACACCCTCTTTACATTTTTTAACTTTTTTAATTTTTTGGTTTTTCAAGAATATGGAACACCTTTGCTCAAGAAAGAAGGTTTGAAAATATTCCATAGTTCAATCAAGACAATCATGAAAGATGAAACCTATTGGTATAGGAGGCTAACATTATTGAGCAGAGACTGGTCAACAAAGCTACAAGGATACTTTTCCACTGACTGGTCACACTTATGGCTTACCTATAAGGGTAGAACAACTAGATCCATGTATTTTCAGAGAGATACGAGAAGCAAAAAGTGACTCCCTTTAATGGAGAAAATGAACCATTAGCTTTAGCAGAACTTATGTTCAGAAATTTCTTTCTAGAGACACAGTTGGGGTGTTATAGTAGTTTGTAACAGTAGTAGTAGTAATGACAATAGTACTAGTGTGGCGAGTGACCCCTATACAAATGATATGTGTACCATGTACTTTGACTGATCCAAAATGTAGGAGGGCTTTGGAGACGGTTGTGTTTTAAGAGACTCGTTGTAGAGAAAACACTCAATCTCTAGCCAGTTGGAGTTTTAGTGCATGAACAACATCGCTGAGTATGAAGCATTCATCTTGGGCTTACAGAAAGCCATTGAAATCAAAGTTATTATTCTAAAAGTGGTAGGTGAATAAGAGATCATGGTGCATCAGGTACGTAACACTATACAGTGCGTGTCACCTCATCTTAAGAGTTATCAACATAACATATGGTGACTCATCTCTCAATTCCAATATTTCAACATTATTTCAGTACCAATAATGGGTAATGTAGCTACAAATGCCTTGGAAAACACAACTGCTAGGATGTCACTATTAAGGAATAGATATTATGTTGATATTTTGTATAAACCATTTGTCCTGGACAACGTCACTAATTTACGCATTTTTTAATATGATAAACAAACACTGCATTACATGGCTAATGATGACGTCTTCAAGAATGAAACGATAGATGAGGACGAGCACAAACATTCTCTGTAGGATGCAACTGATCCAAGCAAAGGAAACCTCATTCCCAAGGGTGTGGTGTCGCTTGAAAAGATGTATGACTTGCAGAACCGCTTTCAGGGACCTGTGAATGTAAAAACCCATAACTCTACATTGTTGCACAAATAGATCAATCTAGGAATGGAAAGGATTTGAAGTTTGTGAATCTCAGTACATGTTCTACGTCACAAAAGTGGTAGGCTTTCATCCACCTTTTTAAATAGTACAACAATGTATTCGTGTGGATGTATGATTATCTTAAGACATACAACACATGAATAATCCAGCACATCATACCAATCAAGGAAGGGGCCAAGCATTTTCAGAAAAAGCTAAGGAAATTTCATCCATCACTTGAGCCCCTTATACGCAAGGAATTGACCAAGTTATTGGATGCTTGGATCATCTATAAAATGTGACATTCAACATGGGTGTCAAATTTATTCCCTGTCAGAAAGAAGTCTGGGGAGATCCGTGTGTATGTAGATTTGTGTAATCTTCATTGCACCTTGGACAAGGAAAACTATCCAATGTCGTTTATGGATCATTTACTATAGATAGTATCTGGAGTAGAGATGTTTTCTTTTCTTGATGGATCTTTAGGATACAAACCGTTTTGGTAGCAGAGCATGACAAACTCAAAACAACATTCTGTTCTCAGTGGGGTACGTTCACTTTCTACAGAATGTCATTTGGGTTAGTAAATGCAGGTGCAACATTTCAACACATAATGGACAACACCTTATGTGGTGTTATCGGGCAAAGTGTGGTGGTATAACTTGATGATGTGAAAGCCTTATTGAGGCAATGGTCAGACCACCTATGCTATATCAAGAAGATCTTGGAGCGATGTCGGAAATATGGGATATCATTGAATGCCATGAAGATCATCTTCGCAGTGTCTGAGAGTAACCTATTGGGACACATCATTGCCAAAATTGGTATCAAGGTAGATCCAGACAGAGTTTAGACCATCACACGGATTCCCTACCTGGTGAAAATGAAAGCTATGCAGTCTTTCTTGGGGAAGATCAACTTCCTCAGAAATTTCATCTCTGATTATGCGCAGATTGTGAAACTCATACAGGAGATGATAAAGAAATATGAAATTTACAGTTCGGGAAAGAGGGAAAAGGACGGGTTCGCCCGTATCAAGAAATAAATAGCAGAGGTACCAACTCTATAGATCCCAAACTTTAGAAAATATTTCTTGCTCTACACCTTTTCTTCCAATTCTTCACTCGCCACGATGCTTAATCAGAAGGACAAGTTGAACAATGAGTGACCCATCTCCTTCATGAGTGCGAGCCTGCAAGGACCGGAACTCAACTTTCCCACCATGGGAAAACAAGCTTATGTAGTGTACAAGGAAGTGAAGCATTTCATACCCTACCTATTGAAGAACCATTGCATTATATTTATGCCACACTAAGCAAAGAGATCACGGCTTCTTCAGCAACAGTTAGGTGAGCGAAGGGTGAACTAGATGACTATATTACAGGAGTATGATCTTGACATCAAACCAGTTCATACCATCAAGGATCAAGGTCTTTACAAAGAAGAAGCAAAATAAGTTCATGCACAGGAGGAAGAAGAAGAACTTGAAGGATGGGAGCAAGAAATAGAAATGTACAATGTTGAGCAAGCCTCTCCCACTTCACATGAAAAATCTTGGTACGTAGAGGTGTGCCAGTACCTTGAGCATGACGTTGTGCCCTCTCATTTTTCTATGCGGCATAAGAGGGCACTCTGACTTAGACCTTTATCATACCAGCTGGTGCATGGGGTGTTGTACATAAAGAATCATAATTGTATATTGCTTAGGTGTGTGGAGGCAAAAGATTCATAAATGGTTTTACGTGATCTCGCTAATGGACCAGCCGGGGCACACATTCCGGGTACACACCACAATGCAAAAGGTTATGCGGGCCAGTTTCTACTAGCCTACATTATTCAAGGATGAACATGCTTATGCCCGCAAGTGCCTGGTCTGTCAAAGGTGCGCCTACAGAAATCGAAAGTCAACAACCCCACTTCAGCTTGTTGCAGTGGAAGAACCATTCCAATAGTGGGGCTTGGATATAATTTCGGAAATTTTCCCACATTCATCGAAGAAGAAAAACTATATTTTGACTACTACAGACTATTTCACGTGGTGGACAGAGGTAGTTTAGCTTAAATAAGTGAAGGATTAGGAATTCATCAACTTCCTACAGCATAATATCATTTCCAGGTTTGACGGTCCTATGCCACTTTCTTTTGACAATGCAACGTATTTTTCTTCGTTAAATATATATGAATTTTCATTGGAAAATGGTATTGTTTTGAAGCATTCTGCTAGTTACTATCCATAGGGAAATGGTCTTACCGAATCTACAAGCAAGAACCTTAGTCGCATCATCAAAAATACCATTTAATCTAAGCAATGAAACTGGCACTCTTCTATGGTGAATGCTTTATGGGTTGATCAAGTCACACCTAAGCCTTCTCTAAATACTTCCCCATACTTCCTAGTATATGAAAATGAAGCCATCCTCCCACCCAACATTTACTTGTCTGCTCTCCAGTTGTCCGAAGACTCCCAAGGAAAGTTGTTCCTTTTAGTTCAATGTACGATGGACACATTTCACACGTTATAGAAAGAAAGGATGAAATCAAAAGAAAAATGTTCACTCCACCAAAATCGTATCAAGAGATGGTTCGATAGAAAGTATACAGAGAGTACTAGCTTTAGTGTGGGTGAATTAGTCTTAAAGTGGGACAAATACCACAAGGACAAAGGTGAACACACTAAGTTTCAATCTATGAGGATTGGTCCTTTTACTGCCCATGATAAGCTTGACAGGAAGGTTGACTATATCCCTACCAATGGCCAAGATTACAAATGTTATTTTCAATGACATTGGGGGTCACGCCCCACACTATGTACATAGTCTTTTGATTGTTTGTTGTTTTCTTTTCTTTCTTTTTTATTTTTTTTCTTATGTAAATAACTATTGTGCCTTACTGTGTTTTGGCTTCTAAATGTCTATGTGGCTGAATTTCAAGTAGTCATGTGATAGTGAAGCTGTTGGCTAGTCCTAATTCTATCGTCTTTGTGTTTAGTTGTAACTTCTAGCCGATGAAGTCTTAATGGAAAATAAGATCTGTCTGTAAGGAGATTTTTGGTCAAACCATGAACCTTTGTCCAGTCTAGGAAACCTCGGGGCTATACTTAGTGTTCTTCTTTGGTGTTTTCAAGCTTATCCAACTAGTAGAGATGAAGAAGGGGAAAATATAAACATGTAAACTTGAATCAGAGGTATTTATATGCTTCTTTGAAGGAACAACCTCTCCTACTCTCAATAATTTGTGATCCCTCTACCGCCCAAAATATAAATAAGTTCCTATGCACAGTTATCTTTAAAAAAATAATAAACACAAAAAAAGAGAAAGGCTTTCTACGTAGAGAGGTGAAGTAGGAAATTACATCAGTGTACTATCTAGGCTCATTGGTAGTGGAGAAATGCTTGTGTTCCTATGTGATTCCACTGGGATACTATCTAGGCTTGCTCGCAGTAGAGAAACAACAGAGATGAAAAACTGTACTCTAAAATCTTAATCTCGTGATCTAAACTAACCTTCCCAATTTGAGACACTGTGATTAGGATGAATTTTATGTTTTGTTCAACTCAAAAGGTACAAGGTGAACCATGTCTGTCCATGGGGTAAGTGGGGAAGTAAAAGTAATTGGCATGATGAATCAATACTCCCCGAAGAACCAAGGCCCTGCACTAAAAATGAACTAAGACAAAGAAGCTGGTATTCAACCAGTGTGTCGCCAAGTGTTGTAGCAGCTGCAACACCCTCCAAAATTTTGGCTTGCACTCAAATTTCAAAGCCATCTCTTTGGTTTTCCATTTATGGTTGCAAACACTCGAGCTCATTCCATGAGCTCTCTTAGAGTCTTTCCACCCTGTTTGCTTGATTGAACAATTGTAGTCTTTTGGCATATTGATTTCTTTATCATTCTTGTGGCCCTATTCTGGTGACTTCAAAGGTTTGTCTTTGTTTGTTTGAGTTGTCCTAGCTATGTAAACACCGGTCACATTAATACAAAAAATTCAAGAAATATCACCCAAGTTTCATCACGATCATCGTGAGGTCTATCTCAAGTGATGCACTTGTCACTTTTAGTTTTGGACAATCTCACAAAGGGTTATGATTTGGCTTGTTGTTCTTGTGGCATATATTTTCATGTTGTTGAAGTATGTTATCTATGTAATCACAATGTCATGTTCCTCACAAGTTGACTTGCCTCCCACATTTAGCCATTTTCATGAAAATCCTTCCAACTAAACAACTCCCCTTCACTAGACCCCGACTAAGATACATATTGTGTCATGTTAGACCTTAGTAATACTGATCTGCTACCTGGAGGTGCACATTATATAGAGATTTTCATCCAGGACAGTTGCACTATGCAATCCCAAAGTTGAGCAACTTGCCTTCCTTCAGCGAGTTTTTTAAAAGCTTCCTCAAGCCCTACCTGAACTATGCATTTAATAAGATCAGGCATCTAGCCTCCTCCCTACCTGGTGGAACCATGAAATGCACAAAAACCTGAACCTACTTTTCCTCCCATAATTGCGTAGAGGTTTCATCTAGTGTCTTCCCTCAGCTGAGACTCACCGATCCCAGAAAATGCGGAGATTTGTCCTCTTTGGTCCCTTTGTTGCCTAGTCCCACCTTCCCTCATAAAACTATGGAGAACTGACTCCCAGGGTCTCACCTTGCATCTACCACTGATGATCTCAACTACGCAATCCTGGCTCCCAGTGGCCTCTTCGAAATTTTTTGTGGCAGTGAAGATTGTGCTCCAAAGATCCTTAGTCAAGTTAGAGCTATTCTCTATGCATTCTTAGTGACCATTCTCCCTCCCTGACACCATGAACTATGCAATGCATAGTTGTTGGGCCCTCATCCTAGCCTTCCATCAGTCCTGGGTACAATCCATATATAACAATTCATCATCTTAGACTAGGAGGTTTTGGATTTGATGTCGTCCCATCATGAGTGAATTGTAGGAACATGTACACTGTTATATTAGGGCGAGATGATGAAGGAGATGAAGAAGGAGCGAGCATGCTAGAAGACTCACTTATAGTTGGATGGATGACAGAATCTCTTTGAGAGAAAGAAAAGGGAACATATGCATTCAACAACCTTTCAAGACCAAAGATCACTGAAGACCCTGCAACATCAAGCCATGTGGAGGAGAAAATAAAGCACATCCAAGAACACATCCTTCACTTGGTAGAAGCAACAACTTGACATTGCAACAATAGTAAGACAGTGTGTGTCAGAAGTGTCATGTCAAGTTGTGTCATGAGCTATCAGAGGCCACATCATTATTGTGGGACATATCTGTTGTAAATTGAATGTAACATAAAGTGAAATTCCTATGGACACACATGAATATAAAGAGTCATGTCAGTTGAAAAGTCATAGGAAGTTGAATGGTCATCAGGGTAGTCTAAGGGTCACAAGGGTCAAGCATCACGCCTGGTTATATTTGTTGAGAGATTAAATTGTCAGATTAAATCCATTAATATTAATTGCCAACCCGGGGTTTGTAAACATGAGTTGCATTGTGCTTTCTTCATTCAAGGTTAAATTAGATTTTTAACATTTCCTTATAATGATTCGTGGAGTAATAATCGCATTAACGCTTACAAACATATAGTTGTCAAAAGCAGACCCAACAATCAATTTTAATCTAGAGATTTCAAAAACCTTTACAAACTCTAGCATTCGAATTTGAACTCAACAAACTACTGAGATATGAATCTCAAGAGATAAAAATGGAATTATACTCGCACAAAACCTTACTCAATAAAACCCTCAAATGCTGGTACCAGACCTTCTATTTGTAATAACAGTTTATTCATCATTGAGCAAGCAATCTGTAATGATGGCGATTCAATCCTTAAGAAGACAAACAAAACTATACTAACAACCATTCAATCCTTAAGCAATCTACACAAACAACAATTCACTCCTAAAGCAACTAAGTAGTCTATAACAAATCAATTCTTAAGCAAACAAGCAATCTATATTGATAGCAACTCAATCAAACAATCGATATGTACCTAATGGTTTGTTACCCTATTAACAGAGATTTGAAAGTTAAGTATTGATCTGGAGCAATCACTCTATTCTACTCTATCACTCACTAATTTATTGTTATTCTCATAATCAAGTAATCTACAGGTCTTAATTTGATGAAAGAAACTCAAACACACAGCCTATTCAACACCTAGAAATTCAACCAAACGATTCCTAAGAAACTGTACTCTAAACCATTCTGTAATCACACCAACCCTTACTCGTGAATAACCTTACTTGGAGCCAATTTACTACTGTTTAAAATCTAATTGACATCTGACCCCTGAAAGCTGGAATCAATCACCTCACAAAGCAAGGGAAATCATTTATCTGGACAACTAATAGAATTGATCTTCACAGGAAACAGGGGAAATCCCTTATCTACTAAAATTAATGAAATTGATCAACACACAAAACAGGGGAATCATTTATCTATTCTAAACTAATGAATTCACAGTTAACAACTAATCATCGAAATAACTAATTGGTATTCTATGTTCAATCCACACGGTCCACTACGCAATCCAAGAGTCTATGTATCAAATGAAATAGGGCTAAACGATAGTAAACCATCCAATATTTATGAAAGCAATATTCAATCCAAATAACTCGAAACTATACTGAAGGTATTATAGCATTTAAATGATCAACGAGAATTATTTTATGTGGTATTGCCTATAAAACAATTCAAATAAAGAGTCAATCTGATCTAGTTCCTGAGGGAACGAAGAACAGTTTGATGATCAGAGAAATCTCGTTCTAATTAGTTCAAATTCGTTGAATAGAGTTTAATATCAAAGTAATATCAGAACTCTCAATGTATAGATAATTCGTCTCACTCATTAGATGATCATGTAGCACTTCTTGGTTGATTATAAATCAATGTGATAGCAAGCATAATGTTGTTCTGAAATCAAAGCGAGGATCACACAAAATTTCAACTATGAATTATGGAAAAAAAGGAGTTAAAGAACATCAATGCATTTATACTCTTTTAAACAACCAAATTAATGAATTTCACATGCAGCAAGCCAAACCAAACCAATTCGTAATGAAGGTAAAACTAACCGTGAATAGTCACAATGTTTTTATCCTACAATATACAAAGGAAACCCAAATGGGTGGGCCCGGCCACACCTGGCAGCTAGATAAAATTACAGTAAAGAAAATATCTCAAATGCAATCAACTAAATATCCTCAGCAATCCATCAACACTTAATCCCAAATTCAAAGCAGAACCATTTTGATATTATTAAAGATGAGTTATGGAATTCACGACAAAATACTTCATTGTTCTAGAACTAGCTTGACATATTACATCCCCTGCCTTTTATAGGCATTTGATTACAGTTAAACATTAAACTAAAAATGGTAATTTATAATAGTCTAACAAGTCGACTCCTCCAGAGAAAATAGGTTCGAACGGTTGGCCCGAATTGGTCCAATGACTTGTAACCAATTCCCAAACTTGGTTTATGCCGCAACCAGAGAAAATAGAACAAAGATCTTGGGATCAAATGTGCTCATTGCAAGGTTGGTGACATCTCATCATCTATAAGTGTGTGACTTCTTATCCATTGCAATGTTTGAGTACCGAATCTGAATATAACTTTTGATTACAGTAGTAGAGAGCCATGGTACACCAGCTGCTTCTTTCCATTATCCTCCTGCACATCTTGCTGAGAAGTCTACACTTGGTCATAATAATTAGTTAGTTTTAGGAATCAGCTACCTATATCTACTTAAATCCACCAACATATAGCCAAATGTAACCATAAAAATATTTACCTCAAATGGGGATTGGGACCATGATAGGGTAGCAAAATAACAAGGAAATAGGTTCCATAATGTTAAAAAGAGGTCAAAATGGGGATTGAAAATGGTATTAATAGGAACAAAACATAGGATCAACATCCTCCCACATCGATCCTAATGCATGCCTTCATGCCTCTAAAAAAAAGGAGACTGTATTCAACTGAAGAAGATTGTGGTTAGAGACCAGCAGTATTGATTAAAACCTCGATCCCTTGTCTGATAGGTGGCGAACACTTTTGAAATTACAGTGCTAATCCCTTGGAATTCAATCGTCTGGTAGGCTTGTTTCAAGCTGCTTTCCACCTCAGAAGGTACTTGTTTTTCCTTTCCAAGGCATCACTCTAGGCATACAGTTTCATATTAGATTCCATACCTTGCTGATTCACATCTTTTACAAAATGAAATAATACCTTATATTTATTTGCTTGCTATCTAAGCTTGGTGATTGTCTTCCGCAGCTTGATAAGCCTGATTTTTAAATTTTCTTCAGCATTCAGTGTGGGGGATTTAGTTGGGGTTGTTGATTGCTGCAAGCTACTTCCTCCCGACAATTTTCTTCTCAGTTTCTTAGATGATGACTGATGCGGAGTAGCATATATAGTGTCTTTGCTTATTGTCGATCAAGTGGGAGGCAACGCCTCTAGATCCCGTGTGAGTTCCTCAAGGATTTTAAGCTTGGTTGTAGTAGTGGGCTCCTCCTCAAGGGGTGTTTTTTATTGTGGAGGATTGTCATCATGGGAGGATGAAATGGGAATATGTGCGAGGTTTGTGCCTTCAACATTGGTCTGCAGGGTAGGGGCCATGCTGTGAGTCTGATGGCATCCTTGAGTTGAGGTTTCAACCACGGAAATTTGGGGAGTGTTGTAGGGGGATAGGGGTCGCTGGTGTTTAGCCTTAGGAGTGGTGCTTTCTGGTTTGAAGGAGGGTTTTTTTGGAGATTCCAGAGCGTTTCTTTCTGCCATGGGACTTAGTTCTAGCTGGTGGGATTTTCCTGATCATGTTTCCCTTTTCGTTGCGAGCCTAATGGGATTTCCACCGAACCCTTCCTTGTGCCATCTTTTAAATTATTTGCAGTTGTATGAGGGGGTTCAGAACCAGGAGTAGGGGAATGGGTAGGGGTAGACTCAGACTTGGATGGGGGCATTGCATCATGGATTAATAAGGAGAGGCCCACTGTGCATTGCCTACCCTTGGTTTGTGTCTTTTGTCCAGGGAATGCCTTAATGAGGAAGTCCTCTCACGACCACTTCCATTTCTTAAGCTCAGAAAGTAGTAAAATTTTAATTAAAATAAGATGATATAATGTAGTTTCAGTCTTCTTTCCATGATACTGTACACCATTTTCCATTTTATACAAGCTTAATCTGAAGAAATAAGGAATGTTTGGTGTCTTATCTTCAGTAAAATGAACCATGAGCCAAATATGATAAAGGAATAGAATGAAAAACCTTCCCTCACTGGTCACGAAGTGTTGTAGCATTATCAGGAGTGGATGCCATTGGTCCTCTATGCAGTTACAAACCACTCCCTTCGCCCAACTAATAGACCAATAGGTTAGTTTCAAGAACACGGTGCAATTCGGTATTTCCAACTGGCCACCCTTGAAAAATCGCTTACCAATAGCTGGTAGCCCAATAGCCTGGCTTACTGATTCCTCTGTGACACTGAAGTTGAGGTTTCCAACTTGTGTATGCTCGCCATTAAAACTTCATGCGAACGCCATTGCAGCCTGATCATTATAGCCCTAAAACTTCCATAAAAAAGTCATCCATTCTTTCTCCTCCAGAATTCCATTACATTGTTCATATTCTGGGCTGTCTAGAAATTGAACAAAAGTGGGTTCATGCCTGTCTACTCCCATGGCACATGCGTTCTACTGAAATTCCTTTTTTTTCAATTGACTGCGTTGTTTGTCCCTTATTACTCCTCCACCCATGCTCACAATCGACCTCTGTTTTAATGGTAGATGAATGACTGTCGCAATGATGGATCAGATACATGGGATCGATTGTCATGATGGTGATAATCCCATATTTGACTGGTTTAGAGCATGGGCACTTTCTTGCAGTGTGTGATCCATGGATGGAGCGTGTGAACATCTCGGCTATGAGACGGTGCATATTTACCATGATGACGGAGGGATTCATGAACCGATGGTCAAGCGGGTGAGTAGTCATCATAGCAAGAATAGATCATGGTGGTGGTGGTGATGTCTTATTAGCATGCTGGAGGATAAGTGTTTATGAGATTGGGAATAGACAAATGAGGGTGTAGGATGTATGATCATGGTGATCACATGATAGATTCAGAGGCATCCTTCAATGATTAACATTTTAACTACTTATCAATTAAACTTAAGCAGAATACAAGTGTGTACCTTTACCACTTAAATGATTTGTGTCAAGTGTGCAATCGATGTGTTGAAGCAATGCCTTCTCCAATTACGTGCCTACTTCCTTGATTCTGGAGAATTGCCATATTGTACCTTTGGTGAGTTGAGTACTGATTCCATGAACCTGTCCTTAACTCAGAGTGAGCTATTAGCCTTGATCGTTCCTTGAATGCTTATGAAGACAGGCCCTGACTCATCAAAACATGTTAACACAAACAAGATGATTATTTTTATGATACAAAAGGTTTTCTTGCACATCTTCTGATAGGACTGTGTGATTATAGGCCCCAATTTTTAGGCAAGATATCAGGACCCTCATATGCAATATGAGTTGCATTCTGGACATAGCATAGAACATAGGCCTTTTAACAGAAAATGAAACATCGTATTTTGATAAAAACATGAAACATAGGTATCTTGAACAACATGTGGAATCAAATTTTGAGATCCTCATCAAAGAACAACTGAAGCTGGACAGAGCATAAGATATCGGTTGTCTGTACTGATTTCAGAACCTTTAGATTGAATGTCATAGACCCAGCTGCTCAATTATTTCAGAAAAGGAGACTACTTATCAATCCATGGATTTTAACCAGGCCTGGAATGATAGCTACCTGGGGCATTTCTTCTTTAGGGAGCTGGAAATGGACAGAAAGAGAGCTCCAAGGGGGTTTATTTTCTGTAGTTTATTCCTTTGGGCCCGGAAAACAATAATTCACAACCCAGAGGATGCCTATACTACTACTACCTTTTTATTTTGGCGAGCTTAAAGTAGTTAGTGCTTGAGGCATTCTTATTTAGAGAGTCTGAATTTCCCAAGTAGACTCCACAAGTTTCCTTTCCGTAATAATTTCCTTGAGCCAGGAAAAGAACAATTCTATGCTCAAGGAATCCCTGGACTAATACTGGTCCATTTCATTTACAAGCCTAGATCAGTTGATGCTTGGGAGCTTCATATTTAGAGATTCTGAAGGTTTCCAAAGGAGACTCCACCAATTCCTTTTCCATAGATAATCCATCGAACTTGGGTAAAGGAATAAACTTACTTCTGGTTGATTCCTCCTTTATTCTACATGAGGTGTAAGGAGGACCACCTGCAGATATAAAAAGTGACATCCCATTGGTTTACTTATATATATATATATATATCTATATATATATATATATATATATATATATATATATATATATATATATAATATGTATGTAATGTAATGTACGTATATGTATATGTATATGTATATGTATATGTATATGTATATGTACATGTATATATATATATATATATATATATATATATATATATATATATATATAGATATAATGTATATGTATATGTATATGTATATGTACATGTACATGTACATGTACATATACATATACATATACAAACATACATAGATATATAATATATATATATATATATATATATATATATATGTATGTTTGTATATGTATGTGTATATACATATACATATATAGATATATATATATATATATATATATATATATATATATATATAATTATATATAATATATATATATAATATATATATATATATTATATATATATATATATATATATTATATAAATATATAAAGAACTAATCAACTGAACCAGCAAGGGGTTGATTATTGGCATGAATCAGCTCCAATCCTGGATCCTCTCGAACTTCTTGCAAAAACTGATCACGTGAAAGTGGTTTATGATAAACTTTAAGCCAATGGCCATTTACCACAGAAGAAATATTATCATCATCGATAGTACAAATACAAACTGAACCATTATTAAAGACTTTAGTTACCTCATACGGTCCTAACCATCTAGTGAAAAAAATACCTTTGAAATGCTTAAACTTACTGTCGTATAACAAGGCCTAGACACCCAGATGGAAGATTTTCTTCTTAATAAATTTGTCATGCCATTGGGCTCTTTGTTCATGTACTAATGCAGTTCTTTGTTAGGCATGTTGTCGGATCTCATCAAGCTTGTTCGATTGCATCAATATTTGTTCTTGAGCCTCATTTAAATTCATGCCCAATTGAGTAGAAATTATAAATGTTTTTAACTGGAATTCGCTGGGCAAGAGTACTTGTTTACCATAGACTAATTCGTAAGGTGTGTGTCCGGTCACATTCCTCCAAGTGATCTGGTAAGCCCAAAGTGCTTCTGGTAACTTTTCTTCCCAGTCTTTGTGATGCAGTTGAATTATTTTTGTAAGCATAGATTCCAACACTTTGTTCGTGGACTCCACTTTTCCATTAGCCTGGGGGTGGTAGGGGATCGATTTACGATGCTTAACATGATATTGCTCCATGAGTGCCTTGACCAACTTTGATGTAAATTGGGTTCCTCGATGAGTGACAATTTCATGAGGCACCCTAAATCTTGTAAATATGTCCATGAACAAAAACTCTACTACTGCCTTCTCAGTGGCAGCATACAATTCTTTGGCCTCCACCCACTTGGTAATGTAATCAGTGCATACAAAAATATATTTCTTCTTGTTTGACATTGGGGATATGGGCCCTACAAAGTCCAATGCCCACTTCTCCAAAAGGTTCAATAGCAGTTTGTGTTTGAAGAGGCATTTCATTGGAGGCAACTGGTCTCCCCATTTGTTGGCAAGTGTCACAACTCAAAACAAACTTCTTTGCATCTTTGAATAGGGTTGGCCAATAGTATCCGATATGGAACACTTTATATGTCATTCTTTTGTCGGCAAAATGGCCACCACAAGGCTCGTTATGACTGGCACTTAATATATCGTGCATTTCATCTTCCCGCACACACCACCTCATAATCAAGTCTGACCCTGTATTAAATAGATCTCCCTCAATCCAGGAGTAACTAGCACTGCGTTGCATTATATTGTTCCTCTCTTAGGCTAATGAGTTTTGAGGTATTTTTCCTTATACTAGATAATTGGCGACATCACCGAACCGAGTAATAGTAGAAATGGAAAATAGAGCTTCATCTGGGAATTCATCGGGCACTGGTGTTGGCATGCTTCCCTGTGTAAGATTCAAACAAGATAAGAAATCAGCTGCCAAGTTGTCTCTTCTAGACCTATAAATTATAGTTATCTTGAATTCTTGTAGAAGCAACAACCATCTAGTTATTTTACCATTAGTAACAGGTTTATTCATTAAAAATCTAATAGCAGAATGGTCAGTAATGTCTAAACTTTCCTATAGCATGCATAGCTGCTAACAGTTCTTTTTCAGTAACTGTATAATTTAATTCAGTGGGAGAGATATTTTTTCTAACAAAGTAAATGGCATAGGGAAAGTTATCTTCCCTTTGTCCCAAAACTGCTCCTAGTGCAGTGTTCGAAGTGTTTGTACAAATATGAAAAGGTCAGGACCAATTTGGCCCTCTTAGAACTGGAGTGGTAGATAATCTCTCTTTCAGTACCTAAAATCCTGTTGATAATCAACATTCCATAAAAAGTTAGCATCTTTAGGTAAAAACTTGAATCATGGTGCTGCAATTCTAGTGAAATTCTCAATAAATTGTCGATGACATCCTGCGTGCCCTAAAAAACTTCTTACCTCTTTTTGTGAGCTCAAAAGAGGGATACGCAAAATTACCTCGATTTTTGTTGGGTCAACTTGAATCCCTTCAATTGACACATGATGGCCTAGAACAATTCCCTTAGTTTGCATCATTCTACATTTATCGCTACTAAGGGCTAGATCAGCTTCTTGACAATGGATTAATACCTTCTCTAGATTCCCCAAAGCTTGTAGAAAGCCATCCCCATAGATTGTGAAGTCATCCATATAAACTTCCACACAATCATGGATCAGATTAGAGAAAATGGCAAGCACAACTCTTTGTAAGGTGGCGGGGGCGTTACAAGGACCAAAGGGAAGGACTTTATATGCATAAGTACCCCATGGGCATGTGAAAGTAGTAATTTCCTAGTCTTCTTCGTCTATCTGAATTTGATTGTACCTGCTATAACCATCTATAAAAGAAAAATATTTCTTACTTGAAAGCATGTCGAGAACTTGATCAATGAAAGGCAATGGAAAATAATAAGGCAATGTGGCCTTGTTTAATTCTCTATAGTCGATACAGATTTGCCACTTGCCATTCTTCTTTCGAAATACTACCAAAGGTGACACCCACTTACTATCAGAAATGGGGTAAATGAAATCTGCGGCCAAAAGTTTTTGAATCTCCTCTTTTGCAATGTCTTTTAATGCTGGGTTCATACGCCTTTGTGGTTGCCAAACGGGTCTCATTTCTTCATTCATGTAGATATGATGGATGCAAGTGTCTGGATGTATACCTCTCACATCCAAGTAATCCCATGCGAATGCTCCCGTTTGTTCACGAACCATACTCATCAACTGTTGCTTTTGTTCTGCAGTCAATCCTGTACAAATATGTAAAATTTTCCCTTCGAATATTTCCACAGGTTCTGCGGTGAGCTCATGGCTTTCCCCCATTGTTAGAAATGAGGCGAAGATAGCCGAGTGGCAGGTTTCCTGAAACTCATCACTAAACACATGCTAATAACCATTAAAAGAGATAGGATAATTGATACAAGATCTATCTACTAAAAACTGTTGCAAAACATGCTCATTAGAATGCTCGTGGAGACCTCTAGATTAATCTAATGTTAACAAGGGGAATTGAAATCTTCGTCTCCATATGGGTTTTCGAGCCATAATGGTACTTCAGCAGTGATCTAAGCAGGTGGAAATATTGACAAGGTTCGATTATGAGAACCATTTGAAATAATCATTTCCCTGTTCCTACATCCAATGACGGCATCAACAGTTGCCAGCCATGGCCTTCCCAGGACCACTACGTGTCCAGGTCTAGAGGTTTTAGGAGAAATGACTACAAAATCTATAGGGTATTGCTAAGAGGCAATAGTGGCTACTATGTCCTCCAAGGATCCTATTAGTTTGACAATGAATTTATTTGCCATCTCTAATAGGATAGGGGTGGTTTTTAGTCCAGGTAGTTGTAGTGACATCATTGTTTCATAAGTCATTGCATTTATGCCTGCCCCTAAATCTACCAAGGTGTTAGGTAGAGGTACTCCATTTATTTCAATAGTGACAATCAGATTCCCGGGGTCATTTTATTTGGTAGGCATGTCATAGATCATTGTGGACATTTGGCTCATGATTTTGACATTTTGGTTCTTATGCCCCTTGCTTCCCCGCTTCTTAATGCAAAGGTCCTTGACAATTTTGGTGTATATGGCAATCTCTCTAATTGGTTGTAAAAGTAGGATTTTAATATAGACATTCCTAAGTTCATTTTCCAAGTCATACTCAAGAAGGACTTACTCTTTCTTTACCATTAGTCTTTCCGTGTATGGTGGTTCAGGTGATTCTTTTTCTCTCTTGTTGTTTTTCATCTTGTGAATGATTTTTGGATGACGTGGAGGGTAACTCTTCCTGGATGACAACAATTGATTTTCCTTTGTTAATTTTCCTTCCTAATCATGGGTTCAGGTAACCTATTGTGATTAGGGTTAGGTACGGGTTGTGCAGGCAGCAGTGTTAGTCATGGTGGGTTTATGGTAGTTGGTGCCTGCAAAGATGATGTGTTAGTAGGCGTAGGTAATAATTGAGGTAAAGGTGGTGGTGGCAGCATAGGTTGTTGATACATATTAGGGTTATACGCTTGCTAATAGGTTTGTGTGGCTGGATTATATGAAGTACTTAGCATGTTTGGACAGGGCGCATAGAATTGAGATGGAGGTTGATAGTTTTTGGCATAAGGGTTTGACCTCCAATTCTGGCCCCAGGCAGTATTTTGTGGTTGCTGAGAAACCCAAGGAGGGTAGGATGCAGGAAAGGTCCATGGATGAGTCTGGTCGTAACCTTCAAGATTTGGATCTAGGAACACATTCTGACTTTGACCTCTCCAAGTGGGTCTCTTGGTTGCTTGTGATTGGTCGATAGTTTCAACATTCACCTTATAGATGGCTTGTAAGCCGGGAAGTGATGGGCACTTCTCAGTTACGTGTTCTAAGGTACAGATCCCACAGAACTCAATGGTGTTTAATGGACACTTTGTTTCTACATGTTTATGCATACACTTGGGACAAAAGACTACCATGGTTGCCTTCTCGGCTTCCTTCTTTTGTTTAATTTTCATGGTGTCTAGCTTGTCACTGATTGTGTTTAGGATATCAGTTTTAAAATTTTCTAATAGGTTCCCCAACTCAACTCTTGTAACAACATTAACCACAGTTTTCTTTTCACATAGTCTCTAGATTTTTCTCTAAGTTCCCGAAGCTTTTTACCTACTTTGGCTTGGCTTCTAGAGTAAGTACAACATAGCTCAATGACTTCAACAAATTTCTTTTTATAAATGTCTCAGCCACTGAGCAGGTTTAATGTTTCAATACAATCATCTCTCAACCCTTTTAGGAAAACAGTTCTGATAATATTTTCATTTGGGTTGGACCCATGGGATTTGTGGAAATTGTATAAGAACCGTTCAAGATACTCTTCTAGATTTTCATCTTCATTTTGCTGCATCCTAAGGATATTATTGATGTCCCTACTCTTACAAAAGTCTTGATATTTTTTAAGAAAAACTGATCTCATGTCATCCCATGTGTATATAGTGTGTTGCCCTAGACTCATGAAACACCTAAAGGCTGCATCTTTTAATGTCGTAGGAAACAGTTTGAGTTTATGAGCATCGTCATAATAATTATAACTGCGACATAGAATATCAAATTCAAAAAGAAAGGCATCAGGATCTTCAGATGATTTACTATAGAACAATGGGAGAGATGTCATTGGAATGCTCTTCATTGTGATGTCATATATCACATCTAAGATAGGGAATCTGAAGGTGACTTCTTTTTTGCCTTAGTTGCCTTCTCCAAAGAGATTCCCATTGTGTCGAGGGCCTTCTCCCTCTTCTTGACATTCTTCGTTGTTTTCGTCCTCTCCATCTAGGTGATCCATCTCTGCGACCAATACCCACTGAGGTTTGCTGATTATGGGGTGGCCTGAGGGTATTGGAACATGGCTGATGTTGGTTGATTGCTCGTCCACGAGGTTTTTTTGTTCTACTGGTTCCTCTACAGGGTTCTCGTAGATAATCTGTTGAGTGATCCTTTATCCTTGATCTAGGAATTGCTGGTCTGAAACCACGTTAGTATCAACACTTCCTCCTTCTTGTCTCAATCCTACATATCGATTAGCAATGGTGAGAATAGGTATATCAACTGATCCAAAAGCTGAAGGAAATCTAGAACTGGAAATAAATCTACCCTTACTATCCCTAGGTCTACCTGCACTTCTACGCATAAAGATAAAGGAAATAAAATAATATTCAAGGACAAGCAGTGATCGGTGATCCAAATTAGATCCTTAAACATTTCCATGACTATTTCAAATTATGTTAGGCTTCAAAATCTTATGAATAACGAGCTTATCAAAAATGACTTATGGACAATGGAAATTTGTGGCCAGCATGGAACAACGAGGACCCTTAGTCAAAGCACACTGACCGTTGGCCCATGGAGACCGCGCATGAATGCAAATTGGCAATCGAAAGCCCAGATCCAAAAACAAAGGCAGCTTCTGATACGTGATTAGCACTAATTGCGTATTGCAGGGCAAAACTCTCAGTGAAGGAAAGCCCCGAGTGCTCAATCATGAGGAAAATAAGAAACATTGTTGAAACCATCAGAAGGCAGGTCCCACACCCAAAACCGACAGGATATCATGTGCACTTCAAGCGGTAAGCGAGTTTGGCCGAGTTCAACACGATACCACACAACAGGTGACACGCGTCCAGTGAATGAGAGGGAAAACCGCTTACATCACATGAGAAACAGTCGAGCAACTTACTCACGCGATATAGATGGGGACCGTAGGATCTGGAGGATCTAGATCAATGGCATAGAATCAACCCGATGGAAGACCGGATTTGACGGAGAAATAGACTGAGGTACATGAGATTTGAGGTCCAACATGACCGATGAGTTGGCAGAGGAATCAGTTTCACGGGCAATCTTGGAGCAACAGAAATAACAACCGTTCAAAGGGAAATGACACTCAGTTCGTGAAGAAACAGGTGGCCACCTCTCTGTGAAGCATTACACAGTGATGATGACGCAGAGCAAGGGAATTCCAGTGGACAGAGGCAAGCAATCCAAAGAGATGGGAAGCGGAAACGAACAGTCAGGGAGTAGATTCGCTTTAAGCCACCACAAACAAAGAGCAGAGGGGACAGAAGTAGAGAAAGAAGTGAATTGCAGAGAACAGAGAAGCCAAGCTAACCTGCAGAACAAAGGCAACATCGAGCAGATAAAATAGAGAGAGTGCAAGAGTCAGTGAACTCCAGAGAAGGCTTGAGAGGTTCAAGCAACTCCTCTGTGTATTCTTGTCAGGTATTGAGTACCAAATTGGACTCATAGCACTGAGACCAGTTGAGGTTGAGATTTAGTAAGGGGAGTCTATGTACTCTAGAGACTTGGGCGATCCAAGTACAATCCTACTGATCATTCTCTGTTAAGTGAGACTCAAATTGAGCTCCTTATTGTAAAATCTCTAATTTAAGACACATTAGAAAGGCCACCACTGAAGGCTGGACCAGGAGACATAGCCCAGGAGGATTGGGTGAACTCCTCATTAAATTTGTTGTGTTTTATATGTTTGCTTACAGTGTTCTCTTATTGTTTCAAGTGCCTATGTATTTCACAATCTTATCGATCCATTTCTTAAAATAACATAGGTGCACACCAACACATGGGTTTGTAATACCTTCATTAATTAACTGAGATCATTCACGAGTGATTTTCAGATCAATAGGTTAGACTTTGGAGAAACCCCAACAAAAGTGAATGTGTGGCTCTTCACTCACGTCTTACCGTACTCTCTTCACCCTATGATAGTCCTACAATATCCTGAAACTTAGATGATAATAATTACCTGAATAAGAAATGACAATCTTCCCGGCAACGATGGCAAAATGTTGAGATATTAAATTGTTAGATTAAATCCCTTAATATTAATTGTCAACCCGGGGTTCGTAAACACAAGTTTTCTTGTGCTTTCTTCATTCAGGGTTAAATTAGAGTTTTAACATTTCCTTATAATGATTCATCAAGTAATAAATACATTAAAACTTACAAACATTTAGTTGTCAAAAGCAAACCCCACAATCAAATTTAATCTAGAGATTTCAAAAACCTTTACAAACTCTAGCATTCAAATCTGAACTCAACAAACTACGAACTATGAATCTCAAGCGATAAAAATGGAATTCTACTCACACAAAACCTACTCAATTAAACCCTCAAATGCTAGTACCGGACCTTTTATTTGTAATAACAGTTTATTCATCACTCAACAAGCAATATGTAATGACAGCAATTCAATCCTTAAGCAGACAAACAAACCTGTACTAATAACCATTCAATCCTTAAGCAATCTACACAAACAAAAATTCACTCCTAAAGCAACTAAGCAGTCTATAACAATTCAATACTTAAGCAAACAAGCAATCTATAATGTTAGCAACTCAATCAAACAATCGATCTGTACCTAATGGTTTGTTACTATATTAACAAAGATTTGAAAGTTAAGTACTAAACTGGAGCAATCACTCTATTCTACTCTATCGCTCACCAATTTATTATTATACTCACAATCAAGTAATCTACATGTCTTAATTTGATGAAAGTAACTCAAACACTCAGCCTATTTAGCACCTAGCAATTCAACCAAACAATTCCTAAGAAACTATACTCTAAACCATTCTATAATCACACCAACCCTTACTGGCGAATAACGTTACTTGGAGCCAATGTACTACTATTTAAAATCTAATTGATATCTGACTCCTGAAAAATAGAATCAATCACCTCACAAAGCAAGGGAAATCGTTTATCTGGACAACTAATAGAATTGTTCTTTAGACGAAATAGGGGAAACCCTTTATCTACTAAACTTAATGAAATATTTCAACACATAAAATAGGGGAATCATTTATCTATTCTAAACTAACAAATTCACAGTTAACAACTAATCATTGAAAGCACTCATTGGTATGTTATGTTCAATCCAGCTGGTCCACTACGCAATCCAAGAGTCCATGTATCAAATGAAACAAATCCAAATGATAGTAAACCATCCAATATTCATGAAAGAAATCTTCAATCCAAATAACTTGAAAGTAGACCGAAGGTATTACAGTGTTTAAACGATCAACGAGAATTCTTTTATGTGGTATTTCCTGTAAAACAATTCAAATAAAGAGTCAATTTGATCCAGTTCCTGAGGGAACGAAGAACAGTTTGATGGTTAGACAAATCTCATTCTAATTAGTTTGAAATCACTGAATAGAGTTAAATATCAAAGTAATCTCAACACTCTCAATGTATAGATAATTCATCTCACTCATTAGATGATCATGTAGCACTTCTCAGTTGATTATAAATCAATGCGATAGCAAGCATAACGTTGTTCTGAAATCAAAGCAAGGATCACACAAAGTTCAACTGCGAATTATGGAAACAAAGGAATTAAAGAAAATCAATGCATCTACCCTCTTTTAAACAACCAAATTAATGTAGTTCACATGCAGCAAGCCAAACCAAACCAATTAGTAATGAAGGTAAAACTAACCATGACTAGTCACACAGTGTTTCTATCCTGCAATATACAAAGAAAACCCAGATGGGTGGGCCCAACCACACCTCTAATCCAGGTGGATATTGGTGGCCACCCACCAAGTCCACTTGGAGCCCCACCATTGTTTCTTTCAACTTTTTAGTTTCCTTAATTGTAGTCCAGTCTATTATTTTTAGCAATTTTTTGGGTCCTGAACTTCTGGAGCTGTTTTGAGGCCCTAAACGACATTTTTTGGGGAACCTAGGAGCAACATGGGTCATTTTTCTCTTCCCAAAGTTTTAGTTCTCAGATATATCTTTCTAACGAGATATTGTGGGCATCAAACGAAGATCATATGCCAAAGTTATGACCCCTGGAAGTTGATGTACCAATTTACCCAAACATGACAGTTTGGCATTTCATCTTCCAAGGTTAGGTTTTTGGATGTTTAGGGTTTTCCATTATTTCTCAACAATAAATAGGCCTTCGACCCTCATTGTAAGATAGTTCAAAGGCATGTTGCTGCCACATCTCTTCTCAGAGATAAGCTACGATCGCCCTAGCTAGTTTATTTCCATTTCTGTTTGTAAGCATATTTCAGTATTTTACATTAATGGAATGAAGCATTATTTTTGTTGCATCTCTGTGTTTATGGTTATATCTATAATTTGTTGCATTCTTGTTTCAATCTGGATCAATGGTATCAGAGTGGTCTGTTTTTTCTCTATTTTTCTTTGCATGTCCCCAATGAGGTCGGGATATAAGGAGTTAGGGCTTGAACTAGTTGAACCTTTGAAAGACCAGCCTCGCAAATCCTGATGGCTTCCCATGGTGGATGAAAAGAAAGACAAGGGGGCAGGGGATCCTATCAAAATCTTGCTTGAAGAAGCCCTCAAGAAACAAAGGAACATGATGATGGACAACTTTTCCTAGATCCTTCAGTGACTACCCAAGGGCGACGCATCGGCTTCCAACAGAAACTCTAGAAACGCCACACCATTTAAGGTACAAGTTAATTTTTAAATCCCCATATCGAGGATCAGATAGATGCAGATGTCATCGATAAATGGTTAAATATGTTAGAGGGTTATTTTTCTATTCATGATTTTTCTAGTCGGGGAAAGATTATTTTCACTCTTCTCAAAGCATCTCCCCATGTCAAGGACTAGTGGGAAACCTACTGTGAGTAGAAGGATGAAAGTATAGGCACACTATTTTCAACCGCATCCACTTGGAATTCATTTTGGGATGCCATCAAGGAGTAGTACTACCCTCTCAGAAGCTATGAGGATTAATACATAAAGTGGACCACACTGTGATAGGGAAGGGAACAAGATGTGTTGGAGTTTACCAATATTTTCCATACCCTTCACACAAAGATGGGTATCAAGGATTTGGAGTAGCATTTGGTACTGAAATACTGTGGCTGCCTGCACAAGTACATCTAGGAAGAAATAGACTTCCTGAACATCTCCTCTCTCGGCACGACATACCGATATGTCGTCAAGGTCGAGCAAAAGTTTAAACAAAAGAAGCGAGACTTTGGATCTACAAATCCGAAGCAAGGGAAAGGTGCCCAAAAACCACAGAACAAAGAACAAAGCTAAGGTGGGGTGGCCCAAGACAACCTACCAAAGTTGCAAGCAAAGAACACTGTCGCGAAGCTGAAAAAGGACACGGGAAAGTGGTGTGAGTTCCATAAGAGCTCAACTCGCAACACAAGTAAGTGTTGGGCCAAGCAATCACTAGTGGCCGAGCTAAATGTTTTAGAATCAGATGCATGTTCCGACTCTGAGTGAGAACCTGACAAGGGGAATGACAAAGGAAAGCAGATAATCAATACACAGCCCAATGCCATCGTTGCCACCAGGATGATCTAGAAGGAGGAACCTGAAGATCCAGAGCAGGAGGAGCATCTCTTCCACTCCCAAATGTGGGAAAAGGGCTCCCCGCTACAATTCATTATCGACAGCGGGAGCCAAAAGAACCTCATTTCGACGGAGGTCATGAAGTGGCTAGGCTTACCGACCATAGCACATCCACAACCGTACACCATTGGGTGGCTTCACCAAGGACGAGATCTTCGCGTGATCCAATAGTGTCACTTTCCATACAACATCAAGCCCTTCACGGATGAGGTATTGTGTGACATTTCTCCCCTTGAAATTTGTGATGTATTATTAGGATAACCATACTTGTGGAAGTGACATGCTGTGTATGAATCAAGGCCCCGTGTTGTTATTGTTACTTTAGGAAATAACTTGTATAGGATACCGGAGGTAGCACCGCCTACCGCCATCTCTTTGGTTACTGCAAAACAATGCAGTAAGATCATTTCCAAAATCGGGAATTTTTTTTTCCTGGTGATATGCCCTCAAGGAAAGAAGAAGACAGTGGCCATGACCTCTAGACGAGGCCCCTCCGTACGACAAATACAGATGGACAAGGTCATGGAGGAGTACGAGGACATCTTCACCTACCCCGCAGGGGTTCCTCTGCACTGTCAGGTTAAGCACTCCATTGATCTGACCCCAAGTGTGCCACTACCCAATGGACCAATCTATTGGCGCTCTATTTTAGAGAATGATTAAATCAAGAGTTAGATTCAGGAGCTACTGCAGAAGGGTCACATCCATCTGGGTTCATCACCCTGTGGGATCCTGATCGTATTGGTACAGAAGAAGGATGGGACTTGGAGACTCTGTATTGACTATCGAGCACTGAACAAGATCACTGTCTGTAATAGGTACTAGATCCCATGGATTGATGACCTCTTGGACCAACTAAAGGAGGAAAAATATTTCAGCAAGATTGATTTGAAGTCGGGATATCACCAGGTACCAACCGAACCCTCTAATGTGTGAAAGACTACCTTTAAAGCCAAGGAGGGCCTTTTCGAATGGTTGGTTATGCCTTTCAGATTGACGAATGCTCTTGCAACCTTCAGGAGGCTAATGGATGACATCTTGCAACCATTCATCAACTCATTTGTAGTGCTATACTTGGATGGCATCTTGATCTTCAACCAGAGTTGGGAAGAGCACCCGCACCACATTCGACAGGTTCTCCAAACACTGTAGCAACACAAGTTATGTGCCAATTTGGAGAAATGCACTTTTGGCATGACCCAGGTTCAGTATCTGGGATACATTATTGATGAACAGGGGGTACATGTGGATCTAGCCAAGATCCAAGTCATTAGGGATTGGCCATCTCCAACCACTTTGACAGAGCTCCATAGCTTTCTAGGCCTTGCTAACTTCTACCACAAGTTCGTGTTGGGATTTTCTCATATCACTTGTCCCTTGAGTCAAGTCACCAGGGGAGGAGCGAAAGAAAAATTCTTCTAGTCCGAATCTCAACAAGAGGCATTCACAAAGTTGAAAGATCGCCTATGCTCGGCACCAGTACTCGCATTACCAAACTTGCAACAACCATTTGAGGTTGAGACAGATGCCTCTGACTATGCTATCAGGGCAGTCCTTACTCAACACAGGCATCCAGTGGCATATCACAGTGAGACACTTTCAAACACAGTTTGGAAGTATCCCACTTATCACAAAGAGATGTATTCCATTATGCAGGCCTACCAACAATGGAAGCATTACATTTGGGGAAGGAAACAGTCATCCACACAAACCACCAACCCCTACAATTCATATAGACCCAAGGGAAATTGCAGAATGATCACCATCAGAAGTGGTCCACATACCTGCAATAGTTCCATTTGAATATCAAGTATAAGAAGGGCAGCACCAATAATGTCACAGATTGCCTCAGTCGACCACCGATCATGGCGTTAACCACCATGCTCAACTCTTGTGGGCACGAGACTTCTAATTGGCCACTTCTCTACAAAAACGACCTAGAATTCGACCACACATACCAAACACTCTTAGACGGTCAACATGTTCTAGATTTTCACCTCGAGGATGAACTGTTATGCTACCTAGGTCACCTTTGTGTTCCTTCAAGCGAGCATGCCAAGATGATTTGGGAAGCACACTACAGTTGGGCTACTGGGAATTTCGGGGTCGAGAAAATGGTGGCAGTACTGCAGAAGTATTTCTATTGGCTGAATCTTTGACAGGATGTCGGGAAATATATTAGATCATGCACTGCCTATGCCATTGCCAAACCAACCATCAAGAAGCAAGGCCTCTGTACCCCACTGCCTACCTTGAGTCGACCTTGGGAATCCATCTCCATGGATTACATGTCAGACCTTCCTTCCACTAAGCATGGAAACGACTGTGTTTTTGTGGTCATTGACTGGTTCTCGAAGATGGCCATTATGGGGGCCTAGAAGAAGAATCACAGTAGAAGCCACTGCTAAACTCTTCTTTGAACGAGTGTGGGTACACTTTGGGATCCCACAGTCTATCATCTCAGATTGGGACAACAGGTTCCTCAATACATTTTGGTCCATTATCTAGTCAATGTGGACACCAAACTCACTAAGTCCATAGCCTTCCATCCTCAAACTGATGGCCAGACAGAGGTTGTCAACAAGATGATCGTACACATTCTGCGCATGTACAACTCACAACATCCACACACATGGGACAAGAGCCTCCCCTATGTTCATCACAACTATAATTGGGCTCTCCACAGCTCGACTGGCCACAGTCCTTTTCTAGTGGGCTTGGGATTCCAGCCACTATGTCCCATTGATGTGGCCATGCCATTTGCAACCACTAACACAGATTCAGCTCATGTCCAGTCTGAAACAGATAAGGTAAATAACTTAATTGAGCACATCCAAAATATTCGCCAGTAGTTCCATGAAATAATGGAGAAATCAAATGATAAGTACAAGCAACGACATGATCAACATTGGGTGCCACACAAGTTTCAGGTGGGTGACAAAGTCTAGTTGCATTTGCAAAAGGAACGCCTTACCGAAGCCTTTCAAAAATTCAGACCACTCCGATATGGTCCTTACAGCATTACCAAGGCTATGGGAGACAATGCATTTGAGCTCATCATTCCCCCATTCCTTGGCCTACACCTAGTGTTCAATGTTGATCACCTTCAGCCATACTTTCCACCATTACTAGACACATCCACCATTGCAGAACATATCACACCCACAGAGTTAAATTCAAATTGCATGGAACAAGATGAAACTGGTCGAATCATGGACACAAAAATCAATAACACTCGCCAGTAGAATATCCAACTGTATTGAGTTGTCAAAGCATGCCAACTCCTTCACTAGGGCAAGTGGCTCACCGGGGACCAAGTTCAACAAAAGTTTCCTCATCTCATGGAGGAACTCAACGCAATGGGGACCATTGCTTCCTAAGGAGGGGGGGTGCGGGAATGATCCAGGTGGATATTGGTGGCCACCCTCCAAGTCTACTTGAACCCCCACCATTGTTTCTTTCAGCTTTTCAGTTTCCTTAATTGTAGCACAATTTACTATTTTTAGCAGTTTTTCGGGTCTTGAACTTCCAGAGCCTTTTAAGGCCCTAAAATGAGAGCATTGTGTGGAAAGAACTGGGAGCAACATGGGATTCTATGGACTGGATGTTGCTCTTCCCAAATGGTTGTAATTCTACAACAGTAAGATTAGTATGTTTCTATAACAAAAGATATTCGTGTGTGGTACACAATAGAGATCCGTATCCAAAGTTACCAACCCCTGAAGTTATGTACAAATTTACCGCAAATGGGGCGCCTGAACAAGATTGGGCGTTTCATCTTCTAGGGTTAGAGTTGCAGATGTTTAGAAGGTATTCCAGTTGTGTTTCAACAATAAATAGGGCCTCAAGCCTCATTTTAACACAGTTCAGCGAAGGCATTGTAGCTGCCAAACATCGCTTCTTAGAGAGATAAGCTACCATCACCCTAGCTAGTTTATTTCCATTTCTGTTTATAAGCATATTTCAGTATTTTACATTAATGAAATGAAGTATTATTTCCACTACATCTCTGTTTTTATGGTTATCTCTGTAATTTTTTGTGTTCCTGTTTAAATAGGTATCAACTTGGGAGCTAGATAAACTTACAGTAAAGAAAATATCTCAAATGCAATCAACTGACTATCCTCAGCAATCCATCAATGCTTAATCCCAAATTCAAAGCAGAACCATGTCGATATTATTAAAGATGAGTTATGGAATTCACGGAAAAATACTTCACTGTTCTAGCACTAACTTGACATATTACATCCCCTGCCTTTTATAGGCATTTGCTTACAGTTAAACACTGAACTAAAAATGGTAATTTATAACAGTCTAACAAGTCGACTCCTCCAGAGCAAATAGGTTTGAACAGATGGCCCGAATTGGTCCAATAACTTGTAACCAATTCCCAAACTTGACGTATGCTACAACCAGAGAAAAGAGAATGAAAATCTTGGGATCAAATGTGCTCATTACAAGGCTGGTGACATCTCATCATCTAGAAGCATGCGACTTTTTATCCATTGCACTATTTGAGTAATGAATCCAAATATAACTTTTGAGTACAGTAATAGGGAGCCATGGTACACCAATTGGTTCTTTCCATCGTCCTCCTACACATCTTACTGAGAAGTCTACACTTGGTCATAATAATTAGTTATTAGGAATCAACTAACTATATCTACTTAAATCCACCAACAAATAGCCAAAGGTAACCATAAGAAGATTTACCTGAAATGGGAATTGGGACCATGATAGGGTAGCAAAATAGAAACGAAATAGGTTCCATAGTGTCAAAAAGAGCTCAAAATGGGGATTGAAAATGGTATTAATAGGAACAAAATAGAGGATCAACAATATATACCCATCCCATTGTATGAGCAAGGAATTTAAACCTTGGCTCCTTCCAGGAAGCATTGAGATTTTTCAGTTAGTTCTTTGAGGAGCGAGGAGTGGCTCCAATGTCCCACTATTGGGGCTCGTGATGTATGGTGTATGTATGTGTCTTGGAACTTTTTATTAAGACAAAAGCTTGTTAAGGCCAACACATTTTCATTCATTTTTTGTAGATGTTTGTAATGCTATTCTTTCGACATTTATAATTCATGTTTGTTTCACATGTACTAAGATAATTGAACTATTTCAGTTTTTTTAGTACTTACCTTATTTAGAATGTGTTTTAATGGTTATCATTGTTGCCTCATCATTGCGGACTACTATGCAGGATACTAGGCAAATATTCCTCACTTACTAGTTATAATGATCGTCACATCTGTTGTGGACTACTTTGTTGGATAGTGGACAGGTCTTCACTTGTACTTTGGTTTTAACTACTACCGCATCCACTATGGACTATTCCATTGGATGTTGGATAGACCTTTTCGGTTCACATGTGTGTCATCCTAGGTGGTACTATTACCTTTCACTTAGAGGCTCACTTTACTCTCCCCCTTTTGCAATAAGAGAACCTAGACACATTTACATTACGCACTCACCAGGCACACTCACCTTGCTTTTTAAAGATACTAGTGGAACACAATCATGTGCTAAACAACAAGAGCTAAGGAGTAAATGGAAATTGGGCCATCATACCAAATGGGACTCCTACACCAAATGGTGTGAGGTCCAATTGGGAATTCATACCATGGATATCCCATGAATGTTGGAGGATCCAACATCGTCAAATCTAAAAAAGGCTCATATCATAACACATGTTAGCTATTGGATGTTTGTTATACATAATGATAAGCTCCTAGTTGTTGAAAATGGCAACAAGAAATGATAAAAATAGAAGTGCTAAAAATAGAAGTTTGAGTACCAGTGCTGGATTGGGCAACATGGAATGAAAAATGGAAGTGCTAAAAATAGCATTCTATTTTTAGCAGTTCAAAATGGATTCCTATTTTAGTCAGTCCCTGGACTAAAAATAGGAAGTAAAATTCGAATTTGATATTAACAGCAGTTTGTAAATTAATTAATTAAATCATCTTGAGTTAATTAGTTAAGGAAAATCAAACTTGAAGTCTATGTGAGGACATGCAACAGTTTATCTATTAATTGAGGAATTTATCCATCAGTTAAAGAGATAAGGATGAGTTGTGATATTGAGCTGTAATTAGTTGCCTCAGTTAACCGTGTCAAGTCCAGTTAGGTTAATTTAACAGTTTTTTAAATTAATGAGAGTTCAGTTAGTTAATGCTTGCATGCATGTAACTACTATATTTCAGATAACTGAGTATTCACTCATGGATAACTCAAGCATGTTAGTTCAGACAGAGACCCAGTTGAGTTTAGAGAAGGGACAGTGTACTATCAGTTGGATGAAATTTTTCCTATAAAGGAAGCTCATCCATGGATGATGATTCATCTCCTTCAGGATTGCGTAGTTAGATTAGAGGTTAGTGAGTGTGTGAAGAGGCCAATTCACACAAGTGGCTGCACTAGACCCCAATCAAAATTGTGCAAAGAAATAGGAGGCTTGGAGGGTAGAGGAGAAGGTTTGAGAGAGGCCTTTGACTGTCTATGAGCAGCAGAGGGATTGTAGAGAGAGTAGAATAACTTGTGAGCTGATTCTTTTTGTAAGCCAGACTATATGTCCACTTGTATGATAATACAAAGTTGGGGTTTTAGGCTGAGGCTTTCCCCGGGTAAATTCTTCTGTGTTATGTGTGATTGATTCCTTCTTATTAGTTATATGTGTTCTTATTGATGTTTCTCATGTTCGATTAAGCTTCCGCTAGATTGTTTGTAGAAGTAGATCAAGTGTTTTGCTTTAGTACATTGGATTACCAGGTGATCTACAAGTGTGAATTTCTACATGGTATCGGAGCAAAGGTGATCAAAGTGGAGAACAGTATACTGAGAGGATATTTCAAAGTTTTGAGTTTTGGGCTGAGAGTATTCAGAGCAGATCTGAAAATTTATGTACAAAATTTTCAGAAACAAATAGCATATTTGGATTCCTCATGGAAAAAGACCCAAATTCAAAAAAAAAAAAATCAGCTGAATCGGAGTTCGAATCAGGGAGATAACATTGATTTAAAATTAGCTCTTTTTCCAGAAAATTTTGTGATGGTAGGAAAGTGGAAACAGATTGGTGTGCTAACCAAGAACCTGTATGCACTTGAGGTACAAGATGCATCCAAAGCCTTTAGGAGCAAGGCAAAGGTTAGATACTTGGTGGTTGAGATGGAGAGTACGTTACCTCTCAACATGCAGCACCATAAGAAGTCTCGGGCAATTGTGGAGGAGCCACGATTGGTGAAGCAGCTTTAGGAGGTTGTGGAGCAGCCACATCTGGGGAAGCTGAGAGGAGACAAAGTGGAGGAATCCACTCATACAGAGACCTCTAGTAGGGGGAAATTTTGAGCCAAGTGGGCAGAGGGATCGCATGCATCCATACCTCCAGGTAGGAGGTGGGGTGATGTGGAGTGATCGTCCCAAGAAGGCTGGAATAGGAACAGGATCCTTGAGGTACCCAACCTCTTTGATTCGAATTTTCTATAGGAGCCTCGATGAGGAGTAGTAGGATTGACTGATTGGGTAGAGACAGATGTTGATGGAGTGGTAGAGAGAGCTATAGTGCAGGAATCGCAAGACAGTGCAGAGCTAACAGGCTGCAGCAATGCGAGAGGCACAAGTGTGTTGCACCAGTGTAGGATGGCAAAGAGAGGTGTGCAATGGTGTGAGATGCATGGAGATGTTGCATTAGCGTAGAGGTTAGAGAGGGAGCACTTGTCAGCAGCAGGTAGATCTTCATCATCAAATTATGTTTCTAGCCCAACAAAGAGGTCAGTTGGGAGTTTTTTTGTTCCGAGAGTTGCTAGAGCAACCACACTTGGTAGAATTGTTGCATGGAGAACATTCTGAAGGTACAAGATCGGGTTCGAGAGGAAGCCTTTCTTGTTGAGAGGGAGTGTTGAAAATGGCAACAAGAAATGCTAAAAATAGCAGTTTAGTACCAGTGATGGATTGGGCAACAGGGAATGAAAAATGGAAGTGCTAAAAATAGCATTCTATTTTTAGCAGTTCAAGATGGATTCCTATTTTAGTTAGTCCCTGGACTAAAAATAGGAAGTAAAATTCGAATTTGATATTAACAGCAGTTTGTAAATTAATTAATTAAATCATCTTGAGTTAATTAGTTAAGGAAAATCAAACTTTGAAGTCTATGTGAGGACATGCAACAGTATCTATTAATTGAGGAATTTATCCTCAGTTAAAGAGATAAGGATGAGTTGTAATATTGAGTTGTAATTAGTTGGCTCAGTTAACTGAGTCAAGTCCAGTTAGAGATTAATTTAACAGTTTGTTAAATTAATGAGATTTTAGTTAGTTAATGCTTGCATGCATGTAACTATTGTATTTCAGATAATTGAGTATTCACTCATGGATAACTCATGCATGTCAGTTCAGACAGAGACCTAGTTGAGATCAGAAAAGGGACACTATACTATCAATTGGATGAAATTTTTCCTATAAAGGAAGCTCATCCATGGATGAGGATTCATCTCCTCCAGGATTGAGTAGTTGGATTAGAGGTTAGTGAGTGTGTGAAGAGGCCAATTCACACAAGTAGCTGCACTATACCCCAATCAAAATTTCGTAAAGAAATATGAAGCTTGTAGGGCATAGGAGAAGGTTTGAGAGAGGCCTTTGACTGTCTATGAGCAGCAGAGGGATTGTAGAGAGAGTAGGATAGCTTGTGAGCTAATTCTTTTTGTAATCCAGACTATATTTCCACTTGTATGATAATACAGAGTTAGGGTTTTAGGCTGAGGCTTTCCCCCGATAAATTCTTCTGTGTTATGTGTGATTGATTCCTTCTTATCAGTTATATGTGTTCTTATTGCTGTTGCTCATGTTCGATTAAGCTTCTACTAAATTGTTTGTAGAAGTAGATTAAGTGTTTTTCTTTAGTACATTGCATTACCAGGTGATCTATAGGTAGGAATTTCTACACTAATTTCATGGATTAGAGAATCTATGAAAAGATCTTGTGATTAAAGTTATAGTTTTGGGACATAACGTTGCAAATTTGCATGTAATCAATTTTCCGTGGGCTTAAAATCCACCTTTATTTCCTATACAGAGTTCTAATGCCCGAAATGAAACTACCATTGCAGAATGGAATCATTGAAATGAAACTAGAGCAAGGATCATGAGTAGCTCAATGTGTTCTATTTGAATAAAAAAACTAAAGCACGTGGATAATTAAGTAATTAGGCAAGCATAATGAGTATTTAGAAACTTGTTATATCTTATAGTGCACAACAACATTACAACATAAATGACAAATATCATCATCACTTTAATGTGTGCAATAACACTTACAAATGTTATTTGTTTTAACTAGTAATTAGGAAACTCACTTTACCTTATATTTGACATTTGACATTTATTAATAAGATTTCATAATATGTAAATTATTTAATGAAAATTGTCCAATGCTAAAGTAAATATGATTGCACATTTTTCATGTTTTTTTTAAATGGTAAAATATGGTAAAATATGTAAGGTTACACATTATCCATTTTGTTGGAAACACATAAAAAGAAAAAAAAACTCAATAACATATGTACTTATTCAATCACCACCATGAACCCAAAAAATACGATCGCAATGCAATTAGGATTAACATATTACAAAAAAACATTAACAACATTAGAACTAAAAGATATAGTAATATGAATGAAAAGAAATAAAAAATCGAACAATTTAAAGTCTACTTCAGATTTTAAAAATAGAGCACAACCAAACTCTAAATTTTTTAGAAGGAAAGTAATAAATAGTTTGAATTGTAAACAAGATAAAAAATGATATCCTCACTATAACATGGAACCACAAACAAATTTTGAGACCATCTTCATGCAAAAGAGTCACCAAGCATTATCCAACATTCAAATATTCAAAAGAGGTGATGAGATGGTTAATGAGAAATTTTACTTTAAATTATATTAGTGTTTATGCATTTGAACGAGAAAGGATATTACACAATAATACAAGTAACTCGAGGAGTCAAATTTATTACACAATAATACAAGTAACTCGAGGAGTCAAAAATTTGTACAAAAAAAACCAATAACATTCCTTAAAAGAGATTAGACTCTAAGAGGAGAAAATAAACATATGGGTATGTTGTTCTCAAAAGCTAAGAACATTTTTCATAAATATGAATCATAAAACATATTATCTCCTATAGTCTTTGAATCCTACAGGTAACTATGACCCCAAACGAGGATACCAATCCTTATTTCTTCAAGGTAATGACAACCCTTAACCTTTGAGGTCAAGGCTTCTCGAGAAGTTCAAATATCCATCCAAGAAAAAAAATATCCATGTGCTTATTGTTAAAAAATCAAGGCTTAACATGGGACATCTTTCAAAACCGTTATAGGGGATCAATTCAATCTTGTATCTAGAAATATGACTTTCCAAGGAATGTTCACCTTATTATGACCTATTCTTATAGTATTGAATTGTTGCAAGAAATAGATCACTTCGGGGTTTTGACTACTACTTGAAAGGGTAAATTAAATGAAGAATCCCTTAGAGATTAGTGTATGAGTGAAGACACAAAGATATATAAAACCCTTTCTTCTAAAATTATCCCAAAAAATTGGTTTCCTTAATTTCTAAGCTCTTTGAAGGCAAGTTTACCATGCCACTGAATTTTTCTATCCATATTATAAATATCCTCTTAACATTTCCTTAATTTAAAAAAGGATGCATTTTAAAGTACTCCACAGAGGAAGTCACAAACAAATATTTTATTTGTGCATTCATTCTATAGAGATTCATATGGACTTCCCCTTAAATGTATGACTAAGATAATCCTATGTCTATCCACTACTCCTATCATCTATTTCAAGGCTATGTTGGGCAGTGACACAAATAACTTTCATGAACTAATGACAATAAAACTAGTCTTAACGCTCACCAAGGAAAATGTGGTTTGTCACATCGAAATTTATACAGGCTCTCTAGATGTGATTTAATGGATGAAAGGAAAATTCAATTTGTGAAAACTCACACTAGAACCTATTTTCCATACCATTCTGCAGATTAGCTTGTTGGAAAGTTGTAGCAAGAAAGGCTCAATTTGACTTTAGCCTTAGTTTTGGGTAAATCAAATTTACACATTAGTAGGAAAACTTGAAGGCAATCAGCCAGTGTAACATGGCTTGTGTCACTCAGTTTACTTTAGTAAATTCAAGTTAGAGAGCTTGGAGTTCAGTCATGCATGTGTGATTGCAAAATTTTAGTAATCTAGATCAATTATTTTTAGTTATATTCACTTAAGTGACCTCTAACTATTGTTAGAGTCAATTGAAGGCCAATTGTGTTGTGCGAACAATAGTCTAACTCAAATATCTATTAGTCAACTGATCAATTGGCACAAAATAGCTAGTGCATGTAGAGAACTAGAGTTCC
Organism: Pinus taeda; assembly: GCA_000404065.3. Classification (NCBI taxonomy): domain Eukaryota; kingdom Viridiplantae; phylum Streptophyta; class Pinopsida; order Pinales; family Pinaceae; genus Pinus; species Pinus taeda. Next base: position 46,468 of record APFE030573592.1, on the reverse strand, counting down.
TCAACTGAAGTGGAGATAACAAGGCAATGTAACATCAATTGTAGACTAGAATTGACTGTACAAGTGTTGCATGTAATCAGTGATCAAAACTTGTGATTTTCACAATGAATTTGGAGGAAATTCCTAAAAAATAGGGGCTATTTTCCTCAGGATATGTGCAAGGAAATAGGATCTTTGTTGAGAAAATATTTGGCTAAGTGTTGGCCATATCTTATTCATTGAGGAGGAAAACAATTATTCTTTTGTAGGTTGAGCTCAGAGCTTCAACTACCGATTGTAATAGTTTCTCAATTAATATAATTAATGCAAAGAGGCTTGAGGGGTTTCTCCTAGTTGGGTTCCCCTTGAAATTAATGTGTACTTTTTTATTATTATTCCACATCTATGCATGTTGTTCTAAATTGTGAATTTGATTCCGTAGACAATAGAGTAGCATTATGTGTCTTGGGTTTAGATTAAATTTCTTGAGTGGTTGTAATTCTATCGAATTTCTACATGGTATCAAAGCCCTAAATTCAAGATAGAACCAGTATTTAAAATTTGTCTCTCAAGAATTTTGAATTTGCAGAATTCTTGTAGTAGTTTTTCTTCATGATTGGGAGAATGTCTTTCAAAAAATAAATATTGGAGTATGCCCTCGAGGATAGCTAGAATTTCATAGCCTAGAATAATCAAGTGGTAGTGCTTGATGACAATGGTGTATTAGAATATTTTAAAATTGACAATGCAAAACCTCCATATCGAGATGCACATAAATTACCCCAATGGAAGAAAGGTGTTGCAAAGACTAGGAGAATTATTCTAAAAGGTGTGAGAGATCATATGGTCTCAAATATCCATGGAAAAGAGACACAATTTTCTATGTGGAAAACATGGATTGAGCTATTTGAAATGGCAATGACAATAGAAAATTGGCCTTGAAATACAAACTTAGAAGCATTAAGATGCAAAAGAATGATAGTATTTCGTAGTATCTCACTAGATTTACACAAGTTCTAGATGAGCTTGGAGGGGTTGGTGTGATGGTTGTAGAAGATGACATTGTGATCATATCTCTTATATACCTTCCAAAATCCTTGTACAACTACTAGGATTCTTTGAATAGAAGGGAAGACTTATCGAATTGGGAAAGGTTGTCATTCGATTTGGTTCACGAAGAGTTCAGGAGAAATAACTAGGTTGGAACCTCATCTAGAGAAATGACGGAGAAAAGTTTTCCTTGGTTGGAAAAGGGAAGAAGGTAAAGAGAAGAATAACCAAAGAAATCCTAAATCCAGCCAAAATAATGGCAAGAAGAAAGACCTGTGAACTATAAATTTCTTCCACTAGCATGAGTTTGAGCACTATGGAACAAAATCTCTACACAAGAAGTCTACCAAGAATCCTTAAGGAGGAGCAACAAGGGAAGCATAGCTGTACAATTTGAGTTAAAATTGACCCTAATAGCATGCATGGCCAACATTGTTATGGGTTGTGTGTGGTAACTTGATTCTGGTGCCTCGATCCATATGACAAGGTCGAAGGAGTTTTTCTATAGCCTAGAGGAGAAGGATCTCCATATGCATATCGAAGTGGACGATGATGGGAGGTACAATGCTACAGGAATTAGTACTGTCACCTTTGAGAGTGAGAAAGGCGTTCTTTTTTGCCTCAATGATGTTATGTTTGTACCCAAAGTGAAAAATAACTTGACCCTTGTAGCCATTTTGGAGGATCATGCCTATGATGCTATTTTCAGTAAAAGGAAATCCTTTATGAGACACATAGCTATTGGGCAAGTGAAGCAAATCGGGGTTTGAGTGAAGAACCTACAAAAATTGAGCCAAGATATTGTGTTGCATTGAGAGGTAAGGCTAATAAAGTACAAAGTCATGATGTTGGTGAACTCTGGCATAGGATAATGGGTCATGTACACCATGGTTCCTTAAAAATCATGCAGCAAATCACCATTGGGTTGCCTAAAGGATCCCTTGAACAGCAGGATGTCTACAAGGGTTGCACCTTGGAGAAATATGTCAAATCCACATTTCATGACTCGGAGAGTAGAGCAGATGCAATCTTGGAGCGAGTCACTTTGATATTTGTGGACCCTTTTCTACAACCTCCAGAGCAAGACATAAGTACTATGTTATTTTTATTGATGATTTCCCCAGAATGTATTGGATCTTCTTCATGCAAAAGAAGGATGAAGTGTTCTCTGCATTTATTGAATTCAAGGAAATTATGGAGAAGGAGATTGGGTAGAAGATGAAGGATTTAAGGAGTGTCAATGGAGGTGAATTTTATTCATAGACCTTCAAGGATTTCTATGTGAAAGAAGCCATTCAAAGAGAGATGACAACACCCCATAACCCATAGCAATATGGGGTGCTTAGAGGAAGAACAAAAGCATAGTGGGAGCAACAAGGGCCATGTTGCATGATCATGGGTTTCCATTGTATCTATGGGCAGAAGCATGTAACACCATATTGTACTTGCAGAATTAGAGTCCCCATAGGATTCTTGGATGATCACACCAGAGGCAGATTTCTCTGCGAAAAAACCTAATGTGTCTCATTTTAGAACTTGTGGAGCTTCAGTTTATTGGCATGTCTCCAAGGATTTGGGTAAGAAACTTAAGCCTACAACAAAGTTGGGAGCTTTTGTAGGATACACCAAACTTCTACACAATTACCAGGTGTATTTTCCTTCACTTAGGATGAAAACTGTAAGGAGATATGTCAATTTTGATGAGAAAAATACTATGATATTGTATTTGGAATGAGAGTTGACTATCCCACCCAAGCAGCAACTTCTAGCTCCAAAATAAGGAGCCTCAAGATGAGTGTAAGGAGGTTGTGGACCAACCACATGCAAAAGAGAAAACATGAGGCAAAGTGGAGGTACCCACTCAACCAAAATCTTCCAGAGAAGAGGGAAAGAGAACCAGAGAAGATGATATATTGTTATAGAATCCATAAGAAAATTTCAGAGCCCCCACATCATAGTGTAGGCTGAGGAGGTCACTTAATAACTACACTAGGTACATGGATCTCATGAAATAACTCATTGAGATAGAGCCTTCTCATTTGAGGAAGTAATTTCTCAACCTGTTTGTGTTGATGTTGTTAGGATATTCCGACACATAGGAAATGGTTAAGTATAACTTGGTCTAGTGTAGAGTTAGGTAAAGTGTGTTTCTTTACTATGTAGTTTTATAACTTACAATTTGATGGTCGCAATATGTTCTAGACATGAAGTGATCCGATGGTTCATTCTCTTCTCGGTATTATCGACACTTGATTCGTGGCTTAACGCCCGATTTGCCCATGATCTCTATTTAAAGAGCATGGAGGGTCATTTGTAAGGTGACCGTTCATGAGAGAAGCTTATGTAAATTCTCTTTCTTTTATTAATAAATTTCCTAAAGAGGTCGCATTGGCTCAGGCTGTGGAATGTTTCCCTCTTTGTGGGTTTTAACCACATCAAGAATACTATTGTATTGATATGTGATCTGTTTGTGAGCAATGTATCTTGATTTTATATATGGGGAAATTACCCTGTAGATTCCTACATGGTATCAGAGCTATTTGAAGGTCACATCTATTGGTGATCCAAATCCGAAGTCGTACAACTACATTCGACTTTCATTTCCTAGATCTACTATTTCTGACTACTTTCGAGGTGAGAGCACTGCTCTATTGTGTTAGGAGCATATGTTCTAGTGAGGAACCCCTTTCATTTCACGTGAAAAGGTTTCCGGTAGCCCTAGTTACGTCATTTTTAAGATCTAGAGGTATATAGTCTTTATTTGTAGTTTTTGTTATTCATCTCTCTATTTATTTTGGTTTATTTAGCTCTCTTTTTTTATTACCAGATCTATACCTTTCATTTCTGCGTATTCTCTTTTCCCCGTGACTCTGTGCGATCTAGGTAAATTAGAAACAGAAAGGAAGGATTTTTCTCATGCATATGCTCTTGTCCACTATGCCTTAGTGTGATCTCAGAAAATCAGAAACATTGAGTAAAATATTTAGTTTCCAACAAAATCTAACTTCAAGCCATAAGGTTTGGTTTTTTTTTGCATGTGTGTGTTGGGTTGTGTGTTTTTTTGTTTTGTATGCAAAAAGGGCCTTTTCAAGGAAATACGCACTCCAAACCTTCAGTGACTTAAAAAAAAAAAAAACCCTTCCTCTTTTCCAAAAATTATTAACCTTTTCAAATAGCTCATTGGTCCAAAGTTACTTTATGAGAATAGAGGTCCTGGGTTCATCTCTTTCTTTTTATTGAGTTACTTTTTCAAAAAGCACATGTAACTTATGTTTTAAAGTTACTTTATGTAAAAGTGTTCTCACCCATTATAAAAAGTAAGTCACGTATAATTCTAAGGTCTCTTTATCTTTTATTTAAGTTACAATTTCATGGGTAGCTCATAAAGTACCATTGTAAAAGTGAATTTCAGTTATTTATAAAAGTGGGTCACATAATTTTGTTTAAAGTGAGCTAATTAGATGAAGTTTGGAAATAGGGGGGCTTAAAATATAACATTATTATCCACTTCCTCACATTCACGTACTTCGTCGGCATCTTCAACAACTTTTCTTCAAAAAGCCATAAATTCTTCATCCGAAAACTGTTTTCAGAGCCTTTTTTTTAATCAGCCTATTTTTTCGATATCGTTTCATTAGAACACTTATTTTTAGCTACAACTTCAATTTCAGTTAAAATGGAAACTCCATGCCAAGTTATTCTTGATAGCACCAACTACTTCCAATGGTTATCCTACATTGTGGATTTACATAGAAGTAAAGGTCCTTATAGAATAGCCTCAGACCAAGAATCTAAACCTAAATATGAAGATAAGGCAGCCAAATGGGAAAATAGGCAAGATCAAGCGTGTGGGTTGATAGGGATGTCTATTTCTCCATATCTTAGATTCCATATCGCAGAACTTGATAACCCTGATGAAGCAATGAAACAACTCAATAAAATTTTTGGAATTAAAAATGATATTAGAGCCCATCAACTTGAAAATGAGTTGCTTACTTTGGATCCAAATAATTTTTCTTCCATTGAAGACTTTTTGTCCAAGTTCAAGACCCTTAGATGTCTCTTGGAAGGTGTTAAGGTTAAGAAAGAAGATGGTAGCCTTATCTATTCCATTCTTACAAAGTTAGGACCAACTTACTCTGTGTTTGTTTCTACCTTCCATTCTACTAGAGAAGCCTTTATTTCTCAAGGACAAGCCTACAAGACCCCCTATTTTGATGCCTTTTATGATTCTTTAATAAGAGAAGAAGAAAAACTCTTACATCTTGGTCTTCTTAATATGGGAAAATCTTCTAAGAAATCCTTAGCCGCCCAGTAAAAACCAAGTTAAAAGAATCCTAAGAAGCAATGTCCTAAAAAGAATGGTCCTAAACCAACCAAGGGTCCTAAGAACTTCCAGCCTCAAAATGAAAAATCAATTCAACAAAATGATAAGGAAAATAAAAACAAAGGGAAGAATAGTTATAGACATTGCAACTTTTGTAATCGAGATGGCCACTTAGAATCCAAATGCTTTAAGAAGATGGATGCCTTGGAAGTAGCAAAGAAGAAGCATAACATCCATTTGGAGCACTCTTTAACTTCAACTTTATCTTTAGGAATAACACTTTCTGCATGTGGTTGTCAAGAATCTCGTTCTGGTTATGCACTAAATGTATCTTCTTCTTCTCGTTCTCATGAGTGGCTCATTGATTTGGGAGCTTCTTATCATATGGCCAAAAACAAAGCCATGTTTTCTTGTTTAAATGATTGTAACACCAAAAATATATATGTTGGCGATGATAGATGTCTTAGTGTTATAGGGACTAGAACTATGCATCTAGACAATGGTCAATTTAATGATGTATTATGTGTTCCTACCTTATCCTGTAACCTTCTATCTTTATATCAGATAACTCATTCACGTGAACATAAAACCGTTGAGTTTTGACCTCATGATGTTGCAATTAAGGACCTCAGAGATCCTAGATAGATTTTAGCTACTCAAATTGTTGATTATTCTACAAGGTTGTATAAGTTTAACAACTTTGGGTCATCAACTCTTCCCTCAGTATTTGTTGCTCATAATGATGAAGTGAGCAAACTTTGGCATGAGCAATTTGGTCACTTAAACTATCACTCCCCTCAAAATCTATGTAAATAAAATATGGTGGTAGGTCTTCCTATGGTATCTAGCAGAGATGGTGTTTGTTTCGGATGTGTACTCGGAAAACATCATCGAGATAGTTTTGAAAAATGTACCTCTTGGCACGCCTTAGCCCCTTTACAGCTTGTGCATAGTGATTTATGTGGTCCACTTCCAGTTGTTTCATTCTCTAGCTACAATTATTTCTTAACATTCATTGATGATTTCTCCAAACGCACTTAGGTATACTTCTTAAAACTCAAGAGTGAAGTATTTAACATGTTCTTGGCCTTTAAGGCCTTTGTTGAGAAACAATCTGGACATCTAATTCTTAAGCTAAGATCTAATAATGGTGGAGAATATGTTAATAACAAATTCATCAACTTTTTTACTGAGCATGGAATTCAAATGCAACATACTGTTCGATATAGTCCACAACAAAATGGTGTAGCTGAAAGGAAGAATTGCACCTTGAAGGAAATGGCTAATTGTATGCTTCAATCTAAAGGACTTAGTCTTAATTTTTGGGTAGAAGCAATTGACTATGAAAATTACATAGTAAATCACACTCCTACTAAGGTTTTAAATAATATCACTCCAGAAGAAGCATGGAGCTTAATTAAACCAGATGTAAGTCACTTTCGTGTTTTTGGAAGTGAAGCATGGGCCCATATTCCCGATGAGAAACAAAAAGCCTTAGAACCTAAGAGTGAAAAATGTATTTTTGTTGGATATTTTGAAGATGTCAAAGAATATAGACTTCTTTCACCTAAATCCAAAAATGTTATCATTAGAAGAGATGTAAAGTTTGCTGGTAATATATCGGCCTACGAACCTAGTTCGGTGGATGTGCCACCTCTCTCTATCCCTTCTACTTCTGAAAATATATTTTCTTCAGATGATGACAGCGAGGATGACAATCCTCCCCCATCTTCTCAGGATCCTCTTTCAGCTCCTCAGCTTCCAAAATGGGTATGTGCTACTAGGGATGCAGTAGGTTCTCTTGTAGGTGATCCTATAGATCAACGACATACACGTTCTCAGTTCAATAGAGCCTCTTCTTTACAGGCTCAAGCTTCGCGAATTATGATCCTGACACTTTTACAAAAGCTTCAGGCCATCCAGATTGGGATGCAGCTACGAATGAAGAATATCGTTCATTATTAGGAAATGATACATGGGATCTTGTTCCTCTTCCATAGGGAAGAAAACTTGTTAGATGGAAATGGGTTTACAAAACCAAGTTTGGACGAAATGGAAAAGTTGATAAACATAAAGCTCGTCTTGTTGCTAAGGGATTTTCACAAGTTGAAGGCATTGACTATACTGAAATCTTCTCCCATGTTTCCAAAATGAACTCTATCTTCTTTGTTCTTTCCCTTGCTGCCTCTTGCAAATGGGAAGTCCATCAGGTGGATGTTAAATCTGCCTTCTTGCATGGGGACTTGCATGAAGAAATATATATGGAACAACCTCTTATCTTTATACAAACAGAATCTAGCCTTGTATGTTAGCATAAGAAATCCCTTTATGGTCTCAAGCAAGCCGCTCGGGCTTGGTATGCCAAAATCGATAGCGTTCTTTTAGATACTAGCTTTTCTAGGTTCCATTCTGACAATACTGTCTACACCAAGAAAGTGGGTAAGTCTCTTATCATTCTTGTTCTCTATGTTGATGATCTTATTCTTAGTGGTAGTGATCTCAACCTTACAAACCATGTGAATTCCAAGCTTAAAAAGCAGTTCGAAATGACATACTTAGGACACTTGCATTATTTTCTTGGTCTTCAAGTATTGCAATCCAAGGAAGGTATTTCCCTTTCCCAGTCTAAGTATGCCTATGATCTTCTACGAAACTTCCACATGGAAGATTGTAAGCCAACCCCTTCTCCCTTTTAGTCTGGAGCAAAACTTTCAGTCACTTGTACTTCCCTTGAAGTTGATGCTACCGTATACCATTAGCGTGTAGGAAAACTTTTGTATTTGACCCATATCCATCCTGACCTTTCATTTTTTGTTGGCCTTATTGCTTGGTTTATGCAAAACCCAAATGAAATTAATTGGAAATAAGATAAAAAGAATACTTTGTTATTTTCAAGGTACAGTTTAGTTTGGGATTCATTACAGTGTAGAAGCATCTCCTCTATTGGTTGGTTTCACTCATTCTGATTGGGTTGGTGACCCTGATGATCGGAAGTCTACTGCAGGTTATCTCTTCACTCTTGGTTCTGGACCTATTACATGTGATTACAAGAAACAAAGTGTCATTTCTCTTTCTTCAGCAGAAGAAGAGTGTCGTGGCGCCATAGAAGCTAGTAAGGAAGCCCTGTGGCTTCATCATATCTTGTCAAAGTTTGGCTTTCAGTAGCAGCATTCGACAACACTTTGATCTGATAATGAAAGTTACATTCAACTATGCAAAGATCTAGTCCAACATTAGTGTAGAAAACACATTGAAATACACATGCACTTCATTAGAAAGCTTATTCATGACCATGTCCTTGAAGTGCAATATTTTTCAACAGATGATCAAGTTGCAAACATAGTTAGAAAGGCTCTCACAGAGGTGAAGTTTACTAAACTTCGATTTATGGTTGGAGTTCAAGAAGTTGTCACTAAGGGGGGATAGGCTCTAATGCCTCCTTCCTTCTCCTATTGTGTCATATTCGTACATTCTTCAATCCTATCCCAAGTTGTTCTTAAGGGGGGTGTTAGGATATTCTGACACATATGAAATAGTTAAGTATAAATTGGTCTAGTGTAGAGTTAGGTAAAGTGTGTTTCTTTACTATGTACTTTTGTAACTTATAATCTGACAGTCATGATATGTTCTAGACATGAAATGATATGGCGATTCATTCTCTCCTTGGTGTTACCAACACTTGATCCATGGCTTAACACCTGATTGGTCCATGATCTCTATTTAAAGAGCATGGAGGGGCATTTGTAGGGTGACCATTCATGAGAGAATATTATGTGAATTTTCTTTATTTTATTAATAAATTACATGAAGTCAACACATTGGCTCAAGCCATGGACTATTTCCCTCTTTGAGGGTTTTAACCATGTCAAGAATACTGGCGTATTGATCTGTGATCTGTTTGTGGGCGGTGTTCTTTAGTTTTCTATCTCAGGAACTTACCTTATAGATTCATATAGATGCCATGGTAGAAGACTACAAAACCATCATGAATAATAGTGTATGGGAGGTGGTGCGAAGGTGAGAAGGGAAATTAGTGGTTGGTTCAATATGGATCTAGAAAGTGAAGCATCCAGGGAATAGGAGCATCGCTAAATGCAAGGATAGGTTTGTGGCCAAAGTATTCTGTCAGAAAGAGGGAGTGAAGTATGAGGAAATGATTCCACCAGTTGCAAGATATTCCTCAATCAGATCCATTCTAGCATTGGCTATGTAGATGGTGTGGAAACTCCATGAGATGGATGTGAAGATCGCCATTCTTAACAATTTTGTTGAGGGGGAAATTTACATAGAGTAGCCAAAATGATTTGAGATATACGATCGAGAGTTGCATGTGTGAAAATTGAAGAGAGCATTGTATGGTCTCAAATAGGCATCTTGAGCATGGTACATTCTGATCGATAATTATCTCATAGGATTGGGCTTCACCAAAAGTGAAGTAGATGTGAACCTCTATCACATTGTGATAAATGGGAAGTTGCTTAATTTTGTTTTATATGTTGATGATTTAATATTGATAGATGAGGATGAGCTGATCCTCTCTTGCAAAGAGGAACTTGAAAGGGAATTTGAGATGAAAGACATGTTCCTCATGCATTACTTCATTGGGATGGATGTATGGTAGGGTGATGGTGATTTGTTTCTGCCTCAAGGAAAGTATGCTATCGAGATACTTTAGAGATTTCACATGGATAATTGTAGGCCCATGGACACACCTCTAGCTACAAAGTGCAGGAAGGACTATGATTGTTCAAGTGAGGAAGTTGATGCTACCATTTACAGGGAGCTTATGAGTTCACTGATGTATCTTTTGAACACACGACCTCACATATACTATGTAGTCAACCAACTTAGCCAAGCTATGGCGAGTCTTACCAAGTTATATTGGAAGGGAGCAAAGCATGTGTTATGGTACCTTAGAGGCACTACCCTCTATGGATTATGGTACAACAAAGTAAAGGGAGTGAAGCTACAACATTTCGCTGATGTAGATTAGGAAGAGATTCCATTCGATAGGAAAATTACATCATGTGCTATCTTCAGTGTTGGATCCGCAACTATTTCCTCATACAACAGGAATCATAGGTGTGTAGAGCTTAGCTCAATAGAGGTTGAATACATGGTTGAAAATCAAGCAACATGTGAAGCAATATGGATGAGGAAAATACTTGTGGGACTATTTAGTTAAGATATGGATCCAAAATTGATATATTGTGATAATCAAAGTTGCATTAAGCTCTCTAAGAATCTGGTATTTCATGACAGGTCCAAGCACATTAATATATGGTATCATCATTAGTGGGACTATGTGCATAGGAGAATTATGTTGCTAAAATACATTACAACTTAAGAGAAATATGCTAACATGTTGACAAAGGCATTGTGAAGAGGTAAATTCAAATTCCGTAGGTGCAAGATAAGGGTGGTGGAAAATCTATTTCTTTCTAAGAGGGAGTGTTGTAAAAATGTAGAAATAAAGGCCCAAATTGACTTTATCCTTAGTCAAATTGAGTAAATTGAATTTCCACATCAGAAAGACAACTTGGAAGCGTTCAAGGAGTGTGACATGTCTATTGTCACTAATTTTACTCAGTAAATTTGAGTTATAGGGCTTGCATTTGAGTTATACACGTGTGTTTGCTCAATTTTAGTAATCGAGTTTAGTTATTTTTAGCTGTATTCAGTTAACTCACCTATAATTATTGTTAGAGTAAGATGAAGGTCAGATGTACAGTGGGAGAGTATCCTAACTTAGTGATTTGTTAGTTAACTAATCAATTAGCCCAAAATAGCTAGTGCATGTAGAGAATTTGAGTTCCTTAGCTGAAGTGGAGATGACAAGGGAGTGTAAAGTTAGTTGTAGACTAGTCTTGAGTGTACAGGTGTTGCATGCAATAAGTGATCAATCCTTGGGAATTGTATAATCAATTTGGAGGAAATTCCCAAAGTATAGGGCTAATTTCCTCAATAAATTTGTAAGGAAATAGGAGCCTTGGTAAGAAAATAGTTGGCTATGTGTTGGCAAGATCTTATTCATTGAGGAGGAGAATAATTATTATTTTACATGTTGAGGTGAGAGCTAGAGTTATCAATTGTAGTACTTTCTCAATTCAATTGATTAATGCAAAGAGGCTTGAGGGGGTTTTATGAGTTGGGTTCCCCTAGAAATCATTGTGTATTTTTGGTCTTTCTTATTGCATGTCTATGCATGTTGTTCTAAATTATGAATTTCATTTTGCAAATCAATAGAGTAGAATTTTGTCTTTTTATTTTAGATATAATTTATTGAGTAGTTGGAATTCTATCAAATTTCTATAGAAATAATTCCTCTCTCACATTTCATTCTCACATGTTTAGAGGGACATGAACTATGAAGCAACAATGATATTTAAGAATGGAGGGAAATTGGGGTTTGGAAGATCATTCACAAAAAACTAGACAAGCCTTTGAATATGTTCATGCTCCTTAGTTCTAAGTCTCTTTTGATCACTTAGAGCCTTCGCTCAATCTATCTTTATCTATATCTATATATATTGCTTCAATTCCATATATCAGAGTATAAAATTGTTTGAAAATAAACTTTGGAATTGTAGGTGATAGTTTTCTAACTAAAGCTACAAGTGTATCAAGGTAAAATCTGAATACTCTCTCAATTTTGATTTTATAAATAAAAGTTGCTAAGCTATTTCCCTGAAAAATAAGTACATGATTGATTAGCCTCATAAATAGGTAATTATATGGGCTCACTTTACCTCCTAACCTAATAAAATCAACCATTCTCTTAGCTTATTGTATTATTTTCTAATTATATTTATGCTTATAGGGTGAGTTGAGTTAGTTATTATGCCATGTGGTCTAACATGTATTTAATGCAGATTATTGATGGATTTCAAGGTCAAAGTCAAGGATCCAGTGGTCAAATTGCAGCAATAACTTGAAGTGGATAGAGGAGAGGAATTATAGGATGGAATCCCCTCATTTATTGCTCCTCACTTCGAATTCCCCTTCATTTAGCTCGGAGTACAAGCAGTCGAATCATGCACTAAAAGGTAGTCGAGCAAGTGGAAGATGATTGATAGTTATCTCAAGTTTTGGGAGCCAAGCCTCCTTGATTTTAAGGAAGCTGTTGGTAGCTTCAGATGTATAAGTAGAGAGGCCTAGGGCCTCACTAGGGTTGGCATTTTTTTGCTTGTGTAAACTCTACTCAAATTTCAAGCTTATTATTTGTGACAGTTTCATGTAATCTTGCTATTTTTTGATAATGAAGATGGAATCCTTTTTGAGCTAGCTTTGAGTTACCTCAGAGCGCTGAAGCTCTTAGGTTAGGGCCCAATCCAAGAAACCAAGCTCCTCTTTACTTGTATTTGTATGCTTTACTTCAGTTTGAAGATTAATTTGTTGTTAGATATATTTCCTTTATGGTTAAGAATAGGTTGCTTTTGATGATTTAGTAGCTTGCTTCCATTTATGCTTTCTGTAGCAGGTTAATAAGTGATCAGAGAAGATTCAAAAGGCTAGCAATAGTACGTTGGCTTCTCTTCCTCCCTCTGGGACCATTATTTGAGGCAAAGACTCTCTTGCTGCCACAAAAACACAGATTTTCCTCATTCCTAGGACTTCTAGTGTTTGCAGCTCTCTAGTAGGTTGATAGTTCAGTTTTTCTTTACTTTAGATCTTATTTATCATGTTCATTTCCTAATTTACAATAGTCCTTTTGCATACTTTCCTTCCTTGCAGCATTTACCAGCATTTCCTTCTACACATCATAGTTTAGGCCATTTTAATGCAAAACTCTGTTTTTCCTAGGATGCACTCATTTCATTGGTTGGTTGATTTTCTTGGTTGACTGTCAGTTTCTATGTAGCAGATCTCTTCCAACAGTATACCAGCTTATCAGCAATCACACCCTCCATCTGATCCATGCCATATAGGTCCCCCAAACCTCACCTTAATTCTTCCCTAGTTTCCTTCATTTTTCATAGAACTTCTTCCTCTCTCCTTGAGCAAACCCAATCATCTTTCTCTCTCCTGGTGATTCATTATAGACCTTAGGCACCCTAACACTTCATTCCAACCTTCTTCCACCTTTTTCACCCACTCTCACACCCTCAAAACAACGAAAATTTCTCTCGGCCTCCTCCTGTGGGCCTCCTGTAGTTTCCCTGTTTGCCTCCTGTAGTTTTCCTTTGTCCTCCTGCAGTTTTTCCTGTAGGCTTTATTTTGAAGGACGAGTGTCGGAAAAGCCTCCAAAAGGCCACCTAAGGCCTCCTAGGACTCATAAACACCATCCTATTTCCTCCAAAGATCCAAAACCATCCTCCAATGCCACCTGTTCGCTGCCACACTCACACACAATAAACTAGATGCATGTTAAATTCACATAAAAACACATAAAAATCCAAAAATATGTTTTTTGCTTATTTACTTCCATAAATAGCATGGTTAGGTGTTGTTTACTTCCTTGAGTAGGCAATGCAATTTATTTCATGGTTTTCATAGTGTTTTTGGCAAAAGTAGAATTAGCTTGTTAATTAGGGTTTACTAGGTTTTTCTTTACATTTCAATCTTTCTCTTTGCTGCAGTTAGAATAGCATCTATAGAGTAATCTTTCTTTCCTTTCATCATACATAGAGCAAATTATGAAATCTATAGAAGTTGGCTTGAGCTCCTAGTGATCTTGCGCCGGCTGACCAAGTGACAACCTACAGTGAGAACTAGTACTTGTGCATATAGCACCGATGCTTCCAAGTTTGTTACGAACTACTGGGTTGATAAAAGTAAAGTTGGCAACCAAGGAGTTGTAGCATTCTTGCTGCAATACTAGCGCTCACCACTTTTTCGTGCCATTGCTGGGGAAGTGTCAGAGTATTCTATGATTACTACTTTGTTCTATTTCCTATTGCAACATTCTGCTAATAGTTTATTTCAGCAAAAGTAGACTAGTCATTTCTTTTCTTTCAGTTCTTCATTTCCTTGCCTTCCTTTTCAATTCTGAAAATTTCCATTCAGCAAGTTCATTTCAGCTAGTTGCAATTTGTTTTGTTCAATCACAATTTCAGTTTCTGCAAATATTTTCAGTGTGGGGAAGAAGAAAAAAAACCAAGCAAAAATATTTCCTTTCATGCCTCATAGGAGTAGAGATAAATCAAGAAAATTTTTGCCCAACACCCCCACTGCTTCACTCAGCCAACCTTCTCTCTTCTTCAGTGGGGGCAATCAAGAAGAACCCTTAGGTGAACATGCAGACATATTTGAAGAACCTATAGGGGAAGAAGAAGAAGAAAACATTCCTCAGGAGCAAATGGCTGAAAAGAAAAATGCTAGGGGAAATGGAGAGAGAATAGAGGGTACTTTCCCCATTCGGGAGACCAATGGGGACACCAAAATGAAGAATATAAGTCCTTTAGAACTACCTCACTTCCATGGTCTGAATATAGAAGATCCTGACACCTTTTTGTTCGAGTTTGTTGTCATCTTTCGAACTTATGACTATGCAGAAGATGAGAAAAAGTTGAAACTGTTCCCTTCTACTCTCAAGGATGCAACACTGCGCTGGTGTGGTGGCCAATCTAGGGTGCTAGATTAGACTAGATTTATTATCAACCAAGGGAGGTAAACTTAGAGGCACGTGTCTAAAGTCTATAAACATAAAGGATTCCTAACTAAGTGTTTACTGTGACAGGCTACAACACTCCTTTACAGGAGGTTAAAATATGTTTCCTCTCACCTTAACACTCAGATCACCTAATTTATCTAACTGTCCTAAAGATACAGCGTATTGCTAGACCGAGTTTTCAATCCTCTTACAAGGATGTTATGCACAAAATCTCTTTCTAGCTAACACTTAAGCATTCATGAAAAATCAAAAGCACACTGAATTTTAAATGCATGAAAACGGAGTCTATGGAGATGCTTTAAAATATAACGATGGATCAAATCTTTTACAAGATGTGGTTCAATGATATAACAATCAAATCTTTAAGCTATCACCATAAATACCATTTGCAAGAATTTCTAATTAAATCAATAAAATCATAGACATGGAAATAACACTAAACACTATGCAAACTACTCAAATTCGAAAACGCTATGTAAATGAAATTAACATTATACCAATCCACGCAAAGCCCGTCCACGCTTCAATGGCACACTAAAGTAACCTCAAGAAACGAGAGTATTAAAGCATAAACACTGTTGTAGTAAAATGGTAACTGTAATTAAGTTCTGAAGATTGCAATCACATACAAGAGTTCTGTTCTGGAACAATACACAGAGATAATAATCGTAATCATTCTCCAAACGAAACAATACGTAGTCTTTATTTGCTTGTCTCCTATCTAAATCGAATGTACATTCGTTAAGCAGATGTTTCTGCTTTTACAAAAGAATGATTTTTGGTCCTTTCTAATCTAAAATGATTTCCAAAAGCAAAACGAAACCGGTTTGGGAAACCATGGCTTTTTGCTGCCTTTGTAACCAAAAAGGGTTGGTTTTGACCAGCATTGACTGCATAACCAAGAGCTTTTGATTTGTTGTTGAATCAATTTTTCACCATGCATATACATTCCAGATCTCGTTCCTATCCATTGCTTTGGCTTGCCTGTCATGCCACGTGTCAGATCATAAACCATTTACAGGAAGTCATGACATCCTGTAATCTTTTTGTTGAAAATTCCTAATTTTTAACATAAAAATTCAT
This sequence comes from Pinus taeda, assembly GCA_000404065.3. Lineage (NCBI taxonomy): Eukaryota > Viridiplantae > Streptophyta > Pinopsida > Pinales > Pinaceae > Pinus > Pinus taeda. The sequence continues at coordinate 30,416 of APFE030573592.1, read as the reverse complement.
AAGTTAACTTTAATGTAAACTAACAACTATAATGCTATTAATTAATCAATTTCAATGGATATGAGGGGTCTATGGAAGAAAAAGATAGACAAATGATGGTGTTTCTAGAAGAAAAAGATGGTAATGGAATGGTACCAACATTTCCCCCAAGCTCAATGATTTAGCATGTCCTCATGCTAATCCTGATGTGCTGCCTCTATACTGTGCTCCTTCCTGTACCTCTGCTGCTTTTAACAATGCATCTATGTTCTTCTGAGCTTGGGCATCCTTCTGAATGTGGAGCTCATGTTTCAAATTCTTGTATTTCTCCTTGAGGGCTTTCTTTTGAGTATACCATTTGGTTGCCCACTTGAAAATGTCAGTTTGTTCAGCCTTGATCTCTTTGATTTGCTCCTTAAGCTTCTCATTCTTTTGTTGGGTTTTCTTACTCTAAGTTCTCAACATCTCGTTCTCCCTCTTGATGACTTTCTCCAGCATGTTGGGCTCCATCAGTTCTTCTTTTAACTTTTCAATTTGTTTTTGTAACCTCCTTTGTTTCTCGATTGCAGGTGGTGACTCTTTTCCTTGCCTTTTATTGCTTTCAACTTCCATTTCGGCCTCTGGTCCAGGTTGTGAGTGAGCACTGCTCTCGATGTCCATCGGTGCATGTGCATTTGACTCTGGTTGATCTTCTTGTGGCTGGGTCTTTTGCACTCTCCTGGATCTTCTTGTATATGTAGTGAAAATTTTATCTTGCTCAATTTCCTGGGCAGCTTCTTGCCTCATTTTTCTCGTCCTTACACTACTGCTGGGTGGAGAGACATTGCTTGACTTGTGCATAGGGATTTCTTCATCAATGTCAAGCATAAATCCTGAGTGCTCTTGTTGTTCTTTTTCATCCTCTCCATCTTTGATTTGATTGGCAACCAGAAATTCCTTCCATGTTTTTCCCCTTTTCTACACTTCAAATTCAATGAGAATTTTAATTAACCCAAAATGATACAAACTTTTGTCCTCATTACCCTTTTGCTTTTGGATAGTTTTTGACATCTTAGTCAAGCTCTATAAGAGGAAATATGGTAAACTAATGGCGCACTGCCCTTTTAAATGCAACAGGAGTTTAATGTGGTATAGATAGACTATGTTGTAGCGACCCTCACACGTAACAAATTTCTGAATGATATACACCATTTCATCCCATGGATGCATCAGCCAGCTCCTCAGGACACTCTTTTTCCAGTTAACAGATGAAACCCTCGACCTAGAAATGAATTGGGTCCATGATTTTTCCTTGAATTGTTTTTTTTTGAAGTATTTTTCTCCTTTTGGGCTGATCCCCAAGGATTGTGCTATGGTGTCTTCTGAAATCCTAAAAGAGAAGTTGCCTATCAATGCTTTCTCTCCATTAAATGTAAAGGCAAACTGCTTAGTTACTTCCTCATTGCTCCCATTAAACTTCTCCAAGAAGGGTAGCCATTGCTTTTCCCTTAAAATTGTAATGTAGTCATCATGATACTGGGAACTATGAAATGTATTAGGCTCTACTCTATTAGTCATTTTGACAGAGAAACTCCTGTTCTAACCCTATTCGTTTATGCTTAATAATTCAACAAGGGTCTCTTGATTTGTTACCTTTGTTTCTTTTTTCACTCCACACAACTGACCTGGTAGCACCCTCTGTTCTTCGAGATCAGCTTATTCAATGGCTTAGGCAGCGACCGGATGAATGTTCTTGAGTTATGGCAGAGGTGGAAACTTTTGAGCCCAATTACTGTGCTTTCCTTTCGTAGCACTTTCTGTTCTCGGCCTCTTTTTTGAAATCACAACGCTTGAATTACTAGTATGGAACGCCATTTTTACAACTGAGAATGAAATGGAAATTTAACAATCGACTTGACCCAATTCACTATAATGATAATAACAGAGCGTATTCATATTACAAAGACAGAGGAGTAGCTATACTGGGTTGTATGAGTACCATCATGAGAACGCTGTAAGCATGTGTGGAGTACTGGAGTATGATAACGGATAGTTGTTTGCATGAGTCGACTTGGGCGAACGATCATGTTATAACTTGGCCGATTCAAAAAAAATGAATGAAATCGTGTAACACTTGGCTTTCCAATGGTTCACCACCTATCCCTTGCTCATTGGTACTTGGCCAAATAGGGAGATGTTGGACCGATAGTAAGGTTTGATGGTCGATTCAAGAATGAGGAGAGGAGTTAATAACAAGGCTTGGAGGGTGGTGTAATAGAAGATTTAAACATCGTAGGAGGAGTATGGGGATAGGCTAGAGCGTTGGGAAATGATAGGAATTAGGAATATGACAAGGGTGATGGGTATAGGGGTGTTTTTGAAATTGATCATAAGCAGTCATAGTCATCACATTTAACGCTAAAATAATCCAAGAATTTAAATGTTAAAAATAAAAATTACAACAATACATTACACTTTATTGGTTAATCAATAGTTGAGTTGGCATGCATAGGTAGGACTGATCTTTCTTGTCCAGATGTGATTAATCTTCACTGTCCATAACAGGTCCCTCTGAGATGAATTTGGATACAACAGGTCCCTCTGAGATCTGGAGAATGTTTGTGCAGCTTCTTTGAAATCTGGAAAAGAACTATGTGTGTGCATCTTCCTTGATCTTTGGTGTTGATGGAGCCTCGGTGATAAGCAACCTTTGAACTCTTTTGAAACTTTGTTGAATCTTTGATGAAGTAGCTTGAGATAGCAGTCTTTAACAGGTCCCTTTGATGTTTGTTGAAAAAGTCCCTCTAATGTTGGTGCTGGTAACATAGTCTTCTGAACAGGTCCCACTGCATATTGCTTAAACAGGTCCCTTTGATTAGAACAAAGACAAAAACAACTTCTTTATTGAAATACTGAAGTGCTGAAACAAACTCTTTCAGAATTTACAATGAGGAGATGAGATAAGGAAAACAAAAATGTTGATGCTTCTCCCCCACTAAAGCTTTGACTTGTCCTCAAGTCATTATTGAAACGATGAATCAAACAGTAAACAAAAAGAACAAGGAATTCTTACCAGCCAAAGAATTGGTTTTCAAGTAAGAATTCTGGGTTAGAGTGTGCTAGAGTCTGTTTTTCACATCTAAACCATTATTATTTATTTATTTATTTTTATTTTTTTTAAATTGAAACGAAATGAACTAAGGTAGAGATACTACATCTGAAAGCTACAATATCTCAACCTCCTTTTGCTGAGATACAGTTTGAAGAAAATCCTCTTTGGTGATGGGCTTATGATAGAGTTTCAACCTATGGCCATTGACAAGAAAGGGGTGACCTTCTCCATCAATGGTAATAAGCTTGACTAACCCATTCTCATAAACTTGAACTATTTCATATGGGCCCATCCAATGTGTGGTAAATTTGGCTTTATGATCTCTGAATTTAGGGTCAAAGAGTAAAGCCCAGTCTCCTTCTTTGAACTGTTTCTTTTTTATATGTGCATCATGCCACTGCTTCCTTTGTTTCTGCATTAGGAGTGTTGTCTCCTCTACTTGCTGCCTCATTTCATCCAACTGGTTCAATTGCTGAATTCTTTCTTGTTGTGCTTCATTAAGATCAATTCCTAAATATGCAACCATCTTATAAGTATGTATTTGAAACTCAATAGGAAGCATTACCTCTTTGCCATACACCAACTGATACGGTGTAAATCTTGTAGTATTCTTCCACGTGATTCTATAAGCCTAGAGTGCATCTTTGAGCTTCTCTTCCCAATTATTTCTGTTCATTTCTATGGTCTTAGTGATAATTCCTTCCAATGTTTTATTTGTGGATTCCACCTGGCCATTGGCCTGTGGATGGTAAGG
>APFE030573592.1:9073-22269 GCA_000404065.3 Pinus taeda | reverse complement strand
GAACATACCTTGAGGTGGAGGTCTTGGCTGCCATGGTCTCTTTGCACCCATAAAATACACATTCTCCATATCTGTATTAGCTGCCACATTACAATTCTGCAAAACCTTGACTTTAGAGCAATGAAATATATCATGATTTTCAGTACAAAAGGTACAAACTTGAATGTTTTCTAATGTGCAATCTTTTAAGGCATGTTTCTTCCGGCATTTTGGACAAAAGATAGCGATCATTTGATCTTCCTCTTCTTGTCTTTTCTTAGCTTTAAGAGTGTCAATTTGAGTTCCTAAGGTACTCAACAGATCTTTTTTGAATTCCTCTAACAAATTTCCTATTTCAGCTCGTGTGACACTTGCTAAAGCAAATTTTGTGGCTTTGGATGATATGGTTCTCTTTCCAATTTTGGCTTTGCTCCTAGAATACTTTTCACATATATCAGCAATTTGTTCGAAAGGTAAGGTGGAAATATCACCTTTGCCCATAAAATTAAGATCATCTAAGTATTCCTCTCGAATTCCCTTCAAAAATATTGTTCTAATGAGATCAAGAGTCATGCATCGATGTTTTGATTTTTGCAAATTGTAAGCAAATCGTTCCAAGTACTCTTCTAAACTTTCATCCTCTTGTTGATTCATCCTAAAGATATCATCTTTAGAATAATTTGATCTACAATAAGGTTGGTATTTCCTTAGGAATATTCTTCTCATGCCATCCCAATCAGTTATTGCATGCTCACCAAGTCCCATGAACCATCTTAGTGCTGATGCCTTTAATGTTGTTGGGAAGAGTCTAAGCCTATGGGCATCATCTGTGTAACCATATGTTCGACATACAATGTCAAACTCAAACAAGAATGAATCTGGGTCTTCTGAAGCCATGCCATAAAAGTTTGGTAACACAGAAGGAGGTATGTTTTTCATTTTTATTTCCTCGTCATGATTGTCTTCTGGTTCGTGCATAGGAAATTTAAAGGTTAACTCTTCCTCCTCTCCTTGATCTTGTTTTTGTTCAGGAGTGGGTCTTCTTGCTGATCCTCCTCCTTCCTCAGCCATTTTTATAGATTCCTCTAGTGATTTAATTGCTTGTTCAGTGTCACTCGTTCCAAAGAGTTGTTCTAGAGATTATTGAGTTATTTTTCTGCTTTCTCTCTTTGTAGAAGATTCAGGGAGATGTTTCTTCTGTGATTCGTGTGCCAATAGGATTTGTCTCTCAATAAGTGTAAGTCTTTGGCCTGATTTGTGTTTATCCTCTAATTTTTGTATGGTAATTTCCTCAGTTGGTGTTGTGTGTTCAGTATTTCCCAAAGGGTCTGCTCCTGGTGGTAGGTTAGTTTCTGTATGGGGGGTTTTTATGAATCTACCTTTATTATCTATAGATCTAGGCATAAGCAAACATGACTTCTAAAGTGACAATCAAATCTATGTTGTGTTTTTGTTTGTTTTTGTTTATTAATTTTTTTTTTATATTTTGATTTTTTTTCGAAATCCTCTAACTACGCCTCCTCGGCAACAACGCCAAAATGTAGTGGCCAATCTATGGTGCTAGATTAGACTAGATTTATTATCAACCAAGGGAGGTAAACTTAGAGGCACGTGTCGAAAGTCTATAAACATAAAGGATTCCTAACTAAGTGTTTACTGTGACAGGCTACAACACTCCTTTACAGGAGGTTAAAATATGTTTCACCTTAACACTCAGATCACCTAATTTATCTAACTGTCCTAAAGATACAGCGTATTGCTAGACTGAGTTTTCAATCCTCTTACAAGGATGTTATGCACAAAAGCTCTTTCTAGCTAACACTTAAGCATTCATGAAAAATCAAAAGCACACTGAATTTTAAATGCATGAAAACAGAGTCTATGGAGATGCTTTAAAATCTAACGATGGATCAAATCTTTTGCAAGATGTGGTTCAATGATCTAACAATAAAATATTTAAGCTATCACCATAAATACCATAATTTCTAATTAAATCGATAAAATCACAGACATGGAAATAACACTAAACACTATGCACACTACTCAAATTCGAAAACACTATGTAAATGAAATTAATAGTATACCAATCCACGCAGGGCCCATCCACGCTTCAATGGCACACTGAAGTAACCTCAAGCAACAAGAGTATTAATTCATAAACACTACTGGAGTAAAATGGTAACTGTAATTAAGTTCTGAAGATTGCAATCACATACAAGAGTTCTGTTCTAGAACAGTACACAGAGATAATAATCGTAATTGTTCTTGAAACAAAACAATATGCAGTCTTTATCTGCTTGTCTCCTATCTAAATCGAATGTACATTCATTAAGCAGATGTTTCTGCTTTTACAAAAGAGTGATTTTTGTTCCTTTTTAATATAAACTGATTTCCAAAAGCAAAACGAAACCAGTTTGGGAAACCATGGCTTTTTGCTGCCTTTGTAACCAAAAAGGGTTGGGTTTGACCAGCATTGACCGCATAACCAGGAGCTTTTGATTTGTTGTTGAATCGATTTTTCACCATGCATGTACATTCTAGATCTTGTTCCTATCCATTACTTTGGCTTTCCTGTCATGCCACGTGTCAGATCATAAACCATTTACAAGAAGTCATGACATCCTGTAATCTTTTTGTTGAAAATTCCTGATTTTTAACATAAAAATTCATAAATTAACTTTAATGTAAACTAACAACTATAATGCTATTAATTAATCAATTTCGATGGATATGAGGGGTCTATGGAAGAAAAAGATAGACAAATGATGGTGTTTCTAGAAGAAAAAGATGGTAATGGAATGGTACCAATAGCTGGTTCATGGGATTACCTGGCAATAGCATCACAACTTGGGCTCAGATGTAGTAGGCCTTTAACAACAAGTATCGAGACTATTGTAGGTGAAAAGATACTAAATAAGAAATCTTCCAAATGACCATGGGAAGTGATGAGTCCCTGGAAGACTATGAAGAGAGGTTCCATCTGAATTACAAAAGGGTCGGGTGTACACTTGACCTTGAGTGTGTGAAGTTGGTCCTACTTAGGGGAATTTGGGAAGACCTTTTAGACACCCTCCATCTACTAACCGGGGGAGACATCTACCAACTATCCTATGAGGACATAAACATTGTTTTTAGAAACCATTCTAGAGCAGCCAGAAAGAAAGGTGGGGGGGTCAACCTGTAGCCAGTACCTCTTCTTCCAATTCATCCATTAAAGGTGAAATTGGAAGAATGTTGGAAGAATTCAAAAGTGAGATGCTATAGAATCTTTCCATGCAAATGGATACCTTACATATCAAAAGAAAACAAGAGGAAGCAGAGAGGGCTTTGGCCATTTTTTTCCCTAGATTCACCAGGAGGCATCATAAGAATGAATGCCCATTAAACTCTATAGAGATTTGTTCAGTCTGTGAAGAAGATCATGCTACAGATAAGTTCCCTTCCTTGCCCAGACTTAAAGTTGTATACCAAGGGGCCGAAGGAGTCACTGAATAGATCTATTATATAAACCAAAGGAGGTTGCCTGGACCTAGACCACACCAGTAGGGGATGCAAGGGACATCTCAGGCATACTACAACCCCAACCAAGTCACCTCCATACCTTCTTGGGGCCCTCCTGCTCATCCTTCCTAATCCATGCCTCCCCCTTGGTCCTTCACATCTCAATATCATGCCCAACTAGCCACTCATTCATTTCAACCCTATGCTCAGCCGCAACCTCAGTGGAATGCATCCCATCTGGGGTGGAGGACCCAATACAACTCTTTTCCCGCTCTTCTGCCTCCACCACCTGCCCAACCACAAACGTTACCTTCTGCTCCACCAAGGCAACCCCAAATGCCTGCCCATCCAAATCATAACCCGAAAAATAGACAAGCTCAGCAAGTGTATAGTGGGGAACCATCATGGCCAACTTATGCCGTGGAGATTCAAGAAATTAACTTGCGATACAGGAAAGTTCTCCCAGATAGCTAGCCTCCACCCAGGGAGGTTGAGGAAGATAAAGAGGAAAGCGAACCTAAAGCAAATCCACCCTTTCCTGAGAGACTATCCATGACAATCCAGCCTACCCCAGAAGAGATTAAACTCCTAGGAGAATTGAAACATTTATGTGTGAAGATACCACTTCTCCAAGCCATAAAATATGTGCCTATCTACAATAGTTTGATCAAAGAGAAGTGCTTTAGGCATCCAAGAAAGTGCAATAGAGATGCCCCAACCATCAATGTCATAAGACAACTGTCCGACCTGATGTTGGGGCAGATAATCTGTCCAAAATATTTGGACCCTAGAAGCCCAATAGTTGATGTCCACATCAATGGCACAATGGTCCCACATACCTTGATTGATCTGGGAGCTGCCATTAATGTGATGAAAAAGGACACAATGGTCAAACTTAATCTCCAAGGCTCCTTGAGGAAGACCACGACAATGTTGCAGCTAGCAGACCACTCCATAGTGACCCCTGAGGGGATTGTGGAAGATGTGATGGTCTCCATTGATTCTTGGGAGTACCCTATTGATTTCTTAGTCCTCTAGCCAAAGGCAAAGCTCACTGGGTATCCTCTCATTCTAGGAAGACCCTGGTTAGCTATAGTCGATGCCTACATCAGCTGTCGAGCTGGGAACATGACCATAAAGAATGGGCACATGTCCAATCAATTAACCCTATATCCTCCTACCAAACCCTTGCTAGAACATGATTTACCTCTCTAGTTGGATGAGGAGGATGAGGATGAAGTTTATTTTGCACCACCTTGTACATTAGAAATCGCCATGGGGGGAAAACTGCAAGATGAGGATGATATGATTGAAAATTTGATTCAGAATCCACCTTCTAGTGCATCACCATTAGAAGACATAGTAAGAGAAACCCAAAACAACTCCTCAACTCATCTCTATGTGGCCAACCCCACTCCTCTCCATGTTAAACACATAGAGTTTGACCCAGGAAGAACATTGAAAATCAATCCATCCTTGTCTACTTCCCAGGAGAAGGAGTTATGCAGCATATTGAGAAAACATGTACATGCCTTCGCCTGGAGTTATAAGGAGATGAAGGGAGTGCACCCTTCAGTATGTACTCATCATAAATATATCAAGGAATATTGCAATCCATTCAGGCAACCTCAAAGGAGGATGAACCTAGCACTTAAATATATTTTTAAGGAAGAACGGAAGAAATTTCTTGATGCAGGGTTCATATATCCCATCTCTAACAGTGAATGGGTCTCTCCTATGGTGCTAGTGCCAAAGAAAAATGGTAAGTGGAGAATCTGCATCGACTATCGGGAATTGAACAAAGCCACTAAAAAGGAACATTTTCCTTTACCTTTCATAGATCAAGTGTTAGACAGTCTGGCAGGGAAAATGTTTTTTTTCTTTCTAGATGGGTTTAGTGGGTACAATCAAACTCAAATAAGCGCGGATGACCAAGATAAGGCCACTTTCACTTGTTCTTGAGGTACCTTTGCATACCGGGTCCTTCCTTTTGGTTTGTACAATGCTCCAGCCACTTTCCAAAGAGCGGTATTGAGTATATTTTCTGAACTGGTTCATGATGCAGTAGAAATATACATGGATATTTTACTCCTTATGGGTCTTACTTTCAGGAAGATTTATCTAACCTAGGAAAAGTTCTATATAAGTTTATTGAGATGAACCTGTCCCTTAGTCCAGAAAAATGTGAATTTTTGATGACTAAAGGGACTGTGCTAGGTCATGCACTATCTCAACAAGGATTGCAGGTGGACCCCAACAAAATTGCCATCATCCAAAGGGTCCCACCTCCTCAAAAGGTGAGAGAAGTCAGAAGTTTCCTAGGCTTACCTGGATATTACAAGAGATTCATTAAAGACTTCAACAAGCTAGCCTCTCCTTTGTTTGGCCTCCTAGGCAAAGATGTTGAATTCATATGGTCGGAAAACTGCCAAGAAGCCCTAGATACCTTGAAGAGCAAGTTAGTGACTGCCCCAATTCTCAAAGGCCCAAACTGGTCCCTACCCTTTCACATTGACATAGATGCCTCAAACAAAGCAATAGGAGCAGCCTTAGGACAGATTGATGAAAAGTTACCTTATGCCATATACTTTATAAGCAAAAACTTGTCAAAGGCAAAGTTAAACTATACAGTGACCGAGAAGGAACTCCTAGCTGTCGTGCATTCCTTAAAAAAATTTAGACGTTATATCACAGGCTATCAAACCTTTTTCCACACTGATCATGCTGCAATTAGATATTTAATGAACAAACCAGATGTAAATTCTTGCATTATTAGATAGTTGCTATTATTGCAACAGTTTGATCTGACCATTATTGACAAGCCTGGTAAAGAGAATGTTGTTGCTGACTTTTTGTCTAGAGTAAATTTGCCTGCAAGTGAAGAAGGGATGGTGGATGACCAAATGCCATATGAACACCTATTTTCTATATTAGTACTCTCTCCATGGTTTGCTGATATAGCAAACTACTTGGTTTCAACATAGTTCCCACCACACCTGTCCTCAAAAGAGAAGAGCAAGATAGTAAGGAAAAGCACCCCTTTCACCTGGATTGGGGGAAATCTCTTCAAACCTGGCCCAGATAAGATCTTTAGAAGTTGTGTCAGGGAGGAGGATGCCTTTGACATCCTCCCTACTTGTCATGAAGGGCCTTGTGGAGGTCATTTTGCAGCAAAAAGAACCACCTTCAACATATTGCAAGCAGGCTACTACTGGCCCACTCTTCATCAGGATGTGAGTAGATACATGAGCCAGTGTGATCAGTGTTAAAGGATGGGGAAACCCAATCCAAAGGATGAAATTCCCATGCAACCTCAAGTGACCTTTGAGCCATTTGAGAAGTGGGGCGCAGACTTTGTGGGGCCTATCAACCCGCCTTCAAATCAAAAGCAGTACATCATTGTGTGCACCGACTACCTGACAAAGTGGGTGGAGACAAAAGCAATTACAGCGACAGAGGAAAAGGTAGCTGAGTTTTTGAGAGAAAACATATTCTAAAAGTTCAGGTATCTGAGAGAGTTGGTCACAGACCAAGGCAATCAGCTCACTTCCAGCCTGATTGAAGACCTGCTCACACATCATAAGATCAAGCATAGGACTTCCACCCCTTACCATCCACAAGCCAATGGGCAAGTGGCGGTCACCAACAGAGAATTCGAAGGGATCCTAACTAAGGTAGTGAGTAGCAGTAGAAAAGACTGGGAGGAAAGATTGGTTGAGGCCACTTGGGCCTACAACACAACATGGAAGACCACCACCGGGTTCACACCCTATGAAGTAGTCTATGGGAAGATGGCTTTGCTGTCAATAGAGTTTGAATTCAATACCTTAAGGATGGCAGCTCAGCTGGACCTAGACCTCAGCCATGCACAGAAGGAGAGATTACTTTAGCTCAATGGATTGGATGAATACAGATTGCAAGCCCTTCTCCATACAGAGGTAGTTTAGCTTCAGATAAATATATGGCATGACAGAAATATCAGGGAGAAGCGATTCCAAGAGGGAGATTGGGCACTACTCTATGATTCCATATACAAGGATTTTAAAGGCAAGCTAAGGACAAGATGGCTGGGACCCTACACTGTGGAGAAATGCAATGATAATGGTTTAGTTCTGATCAGAACCATTAATGATGAAGCCATCCCCATGCTTGTCAATAGACATCGGTTGAAAGTCTACAAAAAACCCCTCTCCAAGCGAGAGTTTATTAAAGATTTTAATAAAATAGTGATGGTAGTGGAGCATGTCTTAGCTTCCACTTCACCCACTCACTAAAGAAAAAAAATAAAATAAGGACTCAAGTGAAAACCTCCATGAGGCACTTGAGTCCCATCATTGGGTTGAAAACCTCTTATGAGGCGGCCCAGTGATGTCAAAAAAAAAAGGGGAAAGAATAAGATCCTTGGGTGAAAACCTCCCGGGTGAAAACCTCCCTTGGAGGTGCCCAGGGCAAGCATTTAGGGTGAAAACCCCTCTGAGGTGCCCTAGTTGTTTTCAGAAAGAAAAAAAAAAGAAAAAAGAGAAAGAAAAAATGAATTCTGATTGCATTACAAGTTTGCAGGAGGACTACAGGGAGCAAAAGAAGGTGCCAAGGGAACCCTAACATTCATACCAGCATCCATCTCATCTTCTCCACACCTTCCGCCATCATTTTTGGCATCTCTTTCACCCCACTATACCTTTTTCTTTCAAATCTATGTTTTCTACAGGAGGCTCCTGTAAGAATTATTGAGAGCCAAAAGGGTCTACAGGAGACAGTTTGACGGACAAGGAAAGCTTCATGAGGAACCTATCATCCCTCTTACCATATTCAAACCTCCGTGCCATCATTTCCAGGCCTGCATCACACTCCAAGCATCATTATTATTATTTTTCCTTGTCCAAGAAAAAAACATAGAAAAACAATTTTTTCAGTTTTGAAAAAAACAAAAATAAAAGGAGGAAAAGGCACCATCAACCTTACCTGAAGCTTACCCACTATCCCTCCATCATTCATCTCCACCTCTGGCATCATTCTCGAGCTCCAAGCACAGGGAAAGAGCTAAAGTTTCAAGGGGAGAAGTAGCTACAGGAGCTCCTGTAGGTATTCCTATAGCAGCTGATCCCATAGAAGTCCAGCACCAGCAGCAAAAGAATGCACAGCTGCAGGTTGAAAAGGAACATGCAGCTCAGCTTGAGCAAAAGAAGAACCTACAAAAGTACACAACAACACATTAGCTAGACAGCATGCATGAAGGAAAATGAAGGCATGCAATAGAGAAAGCCACGACACCTCACAACAAATACACTCGGATCACAGGTAAGTAGCTAAGTCACTCCTCTATCTGCATTTGTATAATTAGGAATCATACGAAGGAAACGAGATGGTTGAGATCTAAAGGTGGCCAGTTAACTTGGCCACCTTCATTGAGTTGACTCTGCTTAAGCGAGATGTCACCCACAAGTGCGCACAGTCAACTCAAGCATGAGATGCTAAGGACAGGTAGCGAGAGGAAGAGTTAACTCCGGCGCAGTCATGAGGGGATGATTACGAGGAGGGGTCATGATGACCAAGCAGGTGGGGACCAACAGTCCTAATCAAGACAACGCACACCTTGCGAGCATAGCACTCATAACTGAAAATAGCCATAAAAAGTAATGAGCACTCCTCCCCGCGCATTCTCACCACCTTTTCCTCAGTTTCTCCTCGTAACTCAGCCACACAACAATCTTCGTATGCCCCCACATCCTCATATTCACCATCCTCCATCGATTTCCTCCATATTCTTGCTCTCGGCATTTTCTACAGGAAATCTACAAGAGGGGCAATGAGTCATTTTGAAGGGAGGAAACGTGATTTTTGGCACGAATTTCAGTCTTAAGAGGTAGGGTTCATGAATGCCCTCTATTGAATATTAAAATGTGAAAACGTTTGTCTCAAATTGAAGATGAAATGAGTCTTTAAGAGCATAGAAATACATAAAAATTAAAAATTAAAAAAAAATTCCTATTTTTTTTTAAAAACACAGTCCCCTTTGTTTTCTATTCCACTCAATGTTCTTTGTCTCCACCTCCATATTTGGTTTCAAAAGAAGTATAGGCAGTATGACAGGGGGATTTATGAGAAGAGAGCCCACTAACTCCACTAGACTCCATGCACATCCTCAAGTGGTGGAAATATTTACAAGGGCAAACTAGATGAATTTCTTTGAGAAGTTTAGAGGGTTTGATGACGAAATTGCCCATGAATTTGCTCTCTCTCTGGTCCCTCACACAAGGACTCATTCTACTGTAACCATTAGAGGCCTCTCCATTGAAATAACCCTTGAATTCATTAGTAGGGTTACTACCCTTCCTCTTGGGCTGCCTTAGAGTAAAGATGATAAACCAATTGGCCAGGCTGCCAAGAAGAAATTTTTCCAAGATAATGAAACCCCTGTTGAAGACAAAAATGGAATTAGAAGGGCTAGTATACCATATCCCTGGAATGAGGTTAGCTACCAAGTGATCAAATACATTTCTTGTGAGGGGAGGCACATCATTGTTTATGGATATCATTTCAAAATCCTCCAAGATTTGAGATATGGCATGAATACCCCAGCTCATCAAAAGCTCAATATCCCTTACTTTCTCCTTCAGTCCCTCATTGACTCCAGCACCAAGGTACAAGCACGAAATTCATAGAAAATATCTCACCATGGCCTAATCAAGATCCTAGTAGAAGAAGCCCTCCATACCCTTACACTCCCTGTAGCATGGGAAGTTTTCAGAAATATGACAGATGAGGATGACATCAAGGCATTAACCTATGATGTCAGTCCTACTGTCAGTGAAGAGGGAGAACAAAAAGGAGGAGAAGATGAAGCCAATGGTTGCATAGTAGAGCAAGAGAGGGAGGAGGAAAAAAAGAAATAGATGAGGAGAGAGTTGAAGGGACAACACAGGAGGAAGAAAAAGAGACAGAAGAGGGAAAGAAGGAGGAAGAGAGGGCAGAGCAAAGAGAAGAGTCCCCTGAAACTTGGGAAAGAGAAGTAGCAGCTACCCTCACTGCCATCGGTACACCAGTCAAGCAGAAGCACAAGAGGAAAAGAAAAACCTCCATTTATTTCAGGGCAAGGAAGAGTACAAGAATTAAAACAGGCAAACCTCAGCCCTCCTCAAAAACTCCAATTACCATTGAAGATTCACCATCTACCAAGGTGAAGAAATCTCCTTCCTAGACACACATAACCTATGAAAGGGGGACTCCAAGATCTTCTACATGGAAGGGAAAGGCAATACTACAAGACCCCAAACCAGACCTACAGAAGGCTGAAACAGTCTTACAGGAGACACTGTCCAAACTACAAGAGACACAAAAACTTGAGGAAAAGATAGGAGGACAGCCAAAGCTGAAGGAGGAAGCACAAGGGCTACAAGAACCTGACCCCCAGCCTAGTCTTGACTCCTATTACAGACTACTTGAGGGAGGCAAGATAATCCAACAAAAATTTTCAACTCCAATGTTTTTCGAATTGGAAAAAGAGAGAGTGAGAACACATAGTTGTATGCAGATAGCCAAGTCCAAAGGAGTTGAGGATATTGGCCACATGGAAAACAAACTCAGGGAAATGGGGAGGGAATTGAGTGCTCTTACAAATAGAGAAGCCATTACAAGAAGCAACCTTGAGAATGAAAATGAATTACTTAGGAGGCAACTGTAGGAGAAAGAGATGCATTTAGCATACATGGCCAGCTTATCCATGGAAGCATTACAATGTAGAACACCAGCCAAATCTTATGGCCTCTATCTGAAGGATCAATGGCTTCAATTCCAAATAAAAACTTTGGCACAAAGAGGCACAATGCCTTTCCAAGACTACAGGCAGGTCATGGATTTGTGTGACCAAAGCACCTTAGAGGATAAAGCAAAGATGGAAGAGTTCTACCTACACAACATGGCCCTCACAGACATGAATGTGTGGGATCCCAATGCCAAGATAGGGGATCTGCAATTAATGGCCATGGCCTCATGGATGAACCATGAAGAATTGGGGGCAGCATAAATGAAAAGATTGTTAATAAAAGAGCAGAATGAACCATTGATGATAAGAGCTGAGCCATCAGATCTTATGGCACTCATCAACACACACAACCTGCTTTCCAATGACCCTCAGATTTCCCCTAAATATCTAGCCAAGAAAGAACAAGCCATTGCACATTTTGAAGATATGTTTGGGCTAGTTGGGGAGGACTGTGTGCATGCATGCATGAGAAGATGGAACACCCTACCCCACAGTTTGTAGATCAGGGAATACCATTCCACCATGAGGCTAAAAGAGGCATTAAAGAGAGTGTCAATGTACAAGCGCTCCATGCAAAGGTTGAAGGTCAACTGGATTGGCCTCAAACTGAATCCTCCACTCTTATTAGGCATGCTGGAAGGCAGAAGAGAAGAAGAAGAGGAGAAGTAGTGGAAGGACATAAACAAAAAGGAAAAATTTTATGGAGAACATGAGCAAACCACATCAGAAGCCTGGGATGCTAGGGAGGCCACCAGGGCCATAAAAGACGAAGAGATTAACTAGGTTGCTCAGAGGATGAGCAACACCTTCAGTAGGGGGGTGATGATGAGCCTCATAAATGGGTAATTATATGGGCTCATTTTACCTCCTAACCTAGTCAAATAAACCATTCTCTTAGATTAGTGTATGGTTTTCTTATTATATTTATGCTTATAGGGTGAGTTGAGTTAGTTATTATGCCATGTGGTCTAACATGTATTTAATGCAGATTATTGATGGATTTCGAGGTCAAAGTCAAGGATCCAGTGGTCAAATTGCAGCAATAAATCGAAGTGGACAGAGAGAGGACTTATAGGAGGTAATCCCCCTCATTTATTGCTCCTCACTTTGAATTCCCCTTCATTCAGCTTGGAGTACAAGCAGTCGAATCATGCACTAGAAGGCAGTCGGGCAATTAGAAGATGATTGATAGTTATCTCGAGTTTTGGGAGCCAAGCCTCCCTGATTTTAAGGAAGTTGTTGGTAGCTTTAGATGTATAAGTAGAGAAGCCTAGGGCCTCACTAGGGTCGGGATTTTTTTTCTTGTGTAAACTCTGCTCAAATTTCGAGCTTATTATTTTGTGACAGTTTCATGTAATCTTGCTATTTTTTGATAATGAAGATGGAATCCTTTTTGAGCTAGCACTAAGTTACCTCAGAGCGTTGAAGCTCTTGGGTTAGAGCCCAATCCAAGTAGCCAAGCTCCTCTTTACTTGTATTTGTATGCTTTACTTTAGTTGTAGATTAATTAGTTGTTAGATGTATTTCCTTTATGGTTAAGAATAGGTTGCTTTTGATGATTTAGTAGCTTGCTTCCATTTATGCTTTCTGTAGTAGGTTAAGCAGTGATCAGAGAAGATTCAAAAGGCTAGCAACGGCGCCTTGGCCTCTCTTCCTCCCTTTGGGACCATGATTTGAGGCAAAGACTCCCTTGCTGCCCCAAAAACACAGATTTTCCTCATTCCTAGGACTTCTAGTGTTTGCATCTCTCTAGTAGGTTGATAGTCCAGTTTTGCTTTGCTTTAGATCTTCTTTATCATGTTCACTTCCTGATTTACAATAGTCCTTTTGCGTGCTTTCCTTCCTTGCAGCATTTACCAGCATTTCCTTCTACACATCATAGTTTAGGCCATTTTAATGCAAAACTCTGTTTTTCCTAGGATGCACTCATTTCATTGGTTATGTAGATCCTATA